>ML365786.1:0-36426 GCA_005239505.1 Nicotiana paniculata
TTTGGATCGAAGGAACAGTGAAGGGGGAAGGCTGCTAGCCTTGATTTTTTGGGAAGATCCAGAGGAAATGAGGGGGGGCCGTTACTATTTTTGGTAAGGGAGGGGTTCCTTTTTCTTAGTGGAGGGTCTTGGCTGCTCCTAGATTGTGTGTCCAAGAAGAAGAGCCTTGAGGTCTTTTTTATATTAGGGTCTTCTAGGTTAAGGGGTATGTGCTTGGCTCATGTCTTGTTAGGTTTTAAATTTGGGCTAAGAAGACTACAATGATATAATGTATTTATAATATGTAAAATTATTCTTAATTGATTTTAATAAATTATTATATTTAAAATAAAACTAAGAATTAAAGTTGAAGCTATATTTTTTTTTTTTGGTATTTTTCAAGGATTATATAAAAAATAAAAATTATAGTAAAATAGTATGACTACAAAATGAAACTATTTTTTTTTTTATAATTTTAGTTTTTTTGTGATAAAATAAAGTAAAAACTAGTTAAAATAGCGATATTAGACCTAAACTAAATATTAAAATGCTAATATGGGTCGGGGAGGGTAAAAAATTACATGTCTACACTAGGAAGAAGATATCTTGGGTCTAATGAACTGGGCTCATCATTTGTAGCCCAATTAAATGGAGTTCGTAACCAAACTGTGGTTCTTTTGGACTCAAGCAACCATAATATGTGAAAAAAAGATTGGCAACCATAATAATATAGCGCAGTTATCCACCGCGCAATACATATAGTTGGGGTCACCAATATATCTTGTATTGAATTAATTGACACACCAATAATTCATAAGGTATAGCGCGGTCGATAACCGAGCTATACATAAAATTTGGGCCCACCAATAATTCTTATGGACTTAACTGACAGACCAATAATTCATAAGGGTATAGCGCGCATATTTAAGGCGCTATACATCAAATAATTGTATCCACAGACATGATCCTTTTTTTTTGTGATAAAAATGTTGAAAATGTACATCAAGGCTGAAGATGATCGCAATAATGAGGGATATCCCTCAATTATCGGGTGGTTATTTTGGAGTAGTTTTAGCCAAACAGGTTCCAGGCGAATGAAGAGCGAGAAAATAAATTCTCCAAGTTTACATAATCAACAAGACGAGTGGTAACTTCAATTTTCCTCTATTTTACGATGTTTATTTATGTATTGAATTTGTATTAACACCCATATATTCCCCGTGGGAACCGGCTAGATATGAATTTTACAAGTTATGAACCAACAACCAGTTGGAATATGCCTAGTTTTGGTGTTTTGGATTATGGTGGTCCATCCAGGATCATTATCAACAGAATAATATGCATCATGGGATATCAACACATTATGATTTGTAAGTGAAGCGATAAATTTTATATGTAAGTTTGCATCAATTTGAGAAACTCATTATTTTATTGGTTGTGCAACGAAAAAGAGCAACTTGAAGGTCCTGTCTTTAATCAATTTCCCGAAGACAACATAATTAATCGGGATCTGGCAGTTGCGCAGAGTCAGAAAGAGAATAATAATTATGACAATAATGTTGATGAGTCTGGAGATGACACACCCTTCCCTTATGAGGGTGATGATGATGAGGACGAGAATGGTGAGCCTAATTTGACGAGGGAGCATGCCCCACCTCCCGTTAGACCAAAAGTGTACGAGTCCCACATGTCGTTTCATACAAGGGAGATTCCCTACCTTGATCATTTTTCAAGTATTCCGGATGCGGTTTCCCTTAGAAGGGATCTTGACAAAATTCGGACAGCAATATGGGATGAATCTAGAGCAACAGTGTTGTCAAAGGGTATGCTTTTTGCTGATAAAGCGCGCCTAAGCAAGGCGGTGTGAATGTAAAACATAAAAGAGTGTTGTGAGATCGTGGTTCATAAGTCATATCCGGACGTATACAAGGTGATTTGTCGTAGATGGTTTACGGGTTGTAATTAGATGCTGCATGCGAGGAAGCTGAAAACAAATATGTGGGTTGTAGGTAAATACATTGGCACCCACAATTGTGGAATGGACACATTCAGTGAGAATCATTTTAACTTGAATGTTGACTTGATTTCTCTTGTCTTGATTCCACACATTGAAGCGTCCATAAGGTACAAGATCAAAGAGTATAACATCTGTCCACCAGGTACATGGATATACCATTACCAAAAGAAAGGCATTTCTTGGGCGCAAACGTGTGTTTGAAATTGTTTATGGTAACTGGAATAAGTCATTTACCTCTCTACCCAGGTACATGGCCGCATTGCAACACTTTAACCCCGAGACTGTTGTTGAATGGAAGCTTGATCAGATGTGTTTTGGGCATTTAAACCAGCTATTGATGGTTTTGTGCATTGTCGGCCGGTAATATCCATAGACGACACTCCTGTATATGGAAAGTATGATATTAAGTTGTTGGTCGTTGTTGCAGTAGATGTTAATGGAAGTATATTTTCTCTAGCATTTGCTATTTCTGCGAATGAAATCCAAGAGGCGTGGACATTATTTTTGAACCACTTGAAGGAGCACGTTGTCAAACAACGTTCAGGTATTTGTCTAATATCTTATCGCATGGCGGTATTTTAAGTTCTGTGTGCATGGCAGGGACTGTATGCCTACCACCGTTACTATGTTAGGTACTTGAAGGCCAACTTCCAGAGGGATTATCCAAACATGGACTTGCATTATTTAATGTGGATGGCTGCAACAGATCACAAAGAGTGTAAATTCATGAGGCGAATGGAATTGATCAGGCAGGAAGACCAAGGAGCCTATAGTTGATTGATGCTACATTAGCTTGAAAAGTGGAATTTGCATGTGGATGGTGGAAGGATATGGGGAATTCTGGCTACAAATGTGTCAGAGTCTTTCAACGGGTTATTGAAGTTTGCACGTGGATTGCCTGTCACTGCCATAGTGCGGATGTCATTCAAGCAGATGGCAGAGAGGTTTGTTGAAAGATCTAGAGGTGCATCATCGTTGATGGAAGGGGGTGTTGAATTTATGCCAATACCAATGAAAAGATTTGAGAAATACAGGAAGCGAGCACAGTGGCATTATTTTTTGTAGTATACAACGAGCGAAATATTTTTGAAGTTCGCACTGCTATTCATCACAACCGGGGGAATAATACACTCACCGTCAATGAAGCAAGAAGGTTATGCTCCTGTGGAAAATGGTCCATCTATCACATACCGTGCTCACATGCCATGAAGTGTTTTCAACATAGAGGTTTCGCGGCAACGAGGTACGTTAATAAAGAATATAGTGTTGCTGCATACTTAAACACCTATAGTGGACAATTGAAGCTAGTGGGTGCTGAGCATTATTGGCCACCAGAACCATTTAAAATGGTGTATAATAAGGATTATGTGTGTCAACAATAAGTGCAAAAAAGAACACGTATATGGAACCAAATGGATGTTGGTGATACCGTTTATGCATGTAAATGTGGCATATGTTCCCAAACAGGACACGACCGTCGTAAATGTTCTTCAGCTGGTTTGGGTAGCGGTGGTAATCAGCTCCTGGTGTAAGTTCATCCAATGTGCCCATTTATCAAGGATACACGTAGTGTTTTGTTGAAATAATTTGTTGTTATAAATGTATGTAAATGTTCAGCTTGCAAAATGTATGAATATCTTTCCATTGGGGTTAAATCTTATTGAAATTTAGCATTAATACTTCAGTACAACAATTTAACATACACCCCAAGAAAAAAAAAATGCCATTTGCCATTATCGTCGCTATCTGGCATTATTTCATTATCGCTGTCTTCATCTTCTTTGTCAACATCGTGTACGCACCCTTCGCGGGCATCGTAATCTAGACCGCAGTTGACACAAATTTCTCGCATTTTATCGCTATGATCAACAAGACCACTTGCTTGATTTCTACAACAATATAGGGCTCCTACATCCAATGTCTGTGGTAGAAACTTAGGTAGTTCCTCCACTCAACAATTGTTGGGTAAACACGATAATTACTGTCTCTATGCAATTTTTCATTTTCTAATAAATCCCAGTACTGATCCTCCATTCCTCCTAAGTAGTTAAGATCATCCATTGCATGATGAACAACTAGTGCCTTTTTCATCTCTAGAATCTCCTTCATCAAATGCTGAATCACTTCTGATTCATCTTTGTGTGCGTTTGTTTGAAAGGTTGCTGACAGTGCTTGTGGCACAACAAGCCCATGCCAGCGACATAATACTTCATAATCACATAGTTTTGAGTAAAAGGGAAACTATTATAGTGTTTCGCTCCAAATTCGCATACCTTCAGGCTTTGTAGAATGCACTTCGCCCTCAATAATGTGCCCTGCAACTTTGAGATCAATGTGTATATTGATAGGCTTATTTTCCAAGGGACGCAGAACACCATACCACTTGTCATCAACCAAATCAGTATAACAACCTAGCATATTTTTTTCAAGGTAGGGATTGATCCTGTTAAGAACTAAGCTGCATGTCGACCTGTATGAACGCAAAATATAGCGCCTCACCAATATGCGCTATGTGTATTGTCATGTCGACCTGAAAAAGTTGTCGGCCTGAAATAGCTGCTAACCTGAAAAGCTATTGTACTGACCGGTGTATAGGAACTCCATATCGTGAAGCTACAATAACAACTTGCGGCATTACAGGAGAAACTAAAAGAGGCAAAAGAAGAAAAAAATAGGTTGGAGGAGAAATTTAAGTGGTTGAAGCACAGAATAATGGGTGATAACGACTAAACAAACACATTGATGCATTGAATGTAGTATTTAATTTTTATGTTGTTCATGTCATGTATTGTCTTTAATTGGTAAGGAATTTAAATTTATGTTAATCTATCATTTTTTTTGTGTTGTACTGTTAAACTACTAAATATCTCGACAAATAAAAACACATGCGCAAATTATGTGAAACATAAATAATGTTGCTACTATATATTTAATGTCGTTTATACAAATAATAATAAATGTCAATATGTTCCACAGTCTATATGTTTTAAAGCATTGGCTGGCCTGAGGCGCATCTAATCCTGTCCGGCTACGCTATCAGGATCATCCTCATCACATCGCCTCTTTATCGGAGGATGCGCTGCAACATGATCATCGGTAAGGCTGGCAGACACGGTAGAAGTGTCCATCTGTTCAGCAGTAATCTACAGAATAATAAGTTATTTTAGTATATGAAATATAAATTACTAATGTACATGTTAGATAAATTTTTTTTAATGGTCATAACATGGTCTCGGCAGGCCCCTGAATAAAACCAGTCGTGTCCGGCATGTTAGTATCGCACAAAAGTGGCCTCCGTGACGGGCGATGGCGATGTCTTTAAAAATAATAAAAACAAATAGAAATAATATTAATACAAACAAAGTTGCACCTGAGTAGCGACACACTCCTCAGCAACCCTCGAAGATGAGACATAACTCAGTCGTCGTTACTATTCACCTCTCGTACCAAGACGATCCTCAGTAACTGCCGATGGCCCTGGTCGATCAGGAAAATATGTATCTTACTCCTGTTGCGTAATGGCCGTGGTCGCGATCAACAATGGAGCTGGCGGAGTCACCCGCGAAATCCCTGGTGTCAACTGAAGACTTAATGACGGCATATCATGAGGAGCATCGTCTGGCTCAAGGTGGTCACCCGACTGATCAACTCCAAAATCCTCAACAGGTGCCTCAACGCCCCCTTCCTGGGGACCACGTCCTCGCCGATCCCCACGACCTCGTGGGACACCCCTTCCTATCTGGGCACGCCTGCCACGTCGACCATGTTCAGGCTCTAGTGCTGACCCACGATGGTACTGCTCTGGCGGCACACAATGATCCTTGTATCCTAAGCGCTCATCATCTCGGGCTCGCCTTAATGTCCGGGAAGCCAAATCTGTAACCTGCCGGTCGTACTCGTGCAAAGTTGTCGCTCCTTCACCGGTATGCTGCTGCATCTGCAGTCCCAACTGGTAGAACATATGTAAGCCAATAGCCTGCACAATATGTAAAATATTAATTACGAAATGATAGGTTAACGTTATAAGTAAGTATAACAAATAACATGCCAATGCCTAATGCCTCTCGGCGTATTGAATGTACCGACCCCAGCGTGATGAACGAGATTCCCGACAAAAAATTGGGTAATATTGCGATACCAACCCATATACTCATGCTCACCATCCGTACGCTCAGGTGGAGCGGGTGGTGGAATCAAGTCATACCGACGGTCTTCCGGTATTTTTGATGACTCTACTAATCCAAACTATGCTACCTCGTATATGTAGAATTTCGGTATGGTGTCCTTTGAATATACACTTGAAAAATTTATTTGTCAATTTACTAAAACTCGTGAGTGCACATTATTCATAAATGACAGAAAAGAAGAGTGTTCTGACTCTTTCCGATGTATGATGAAGCTGAAAATTGTATGGAGGCCTTGAAGAGATTCAATAACACCTCCCATGTGGCCATAGGGAAGTTTGTCTGTCATCACAAGTTAGAGAAGATTAAGGGAGTGACATTTATGAAGAAGTTAGGCTCATTTGAGGAAACATAGTTAAAGAGTGATAAAAACCCCGATATGTAGAACTACAACAAAGAAGGAACTGAATGCCTCAGTGTCGACAATGACATTTGATAAAGGGTGAAAAATATATATTTTTGAGTTGCATATTATTGTTATGTGAGTTTTGGAAGATCACATGGTTTTTGAAGTGAAAATATGCTCATTACGCGTGTCTTATGTGTAGGAAAGAACTTGTAGTTAAAAGTGTCAATTAAAAAAAAAATTGGCGAAAGAAAAACTGAAGAGAGAAATCTTGGACAATCCGAATTAGGAGAAGTCAAACTCGCCCAAATGAACCCTACTCCATATAGATATGATAGTTAGACACTTTTTGAATGGAAAGAAGACTTGGGAAGATGGGGAGAGGGGCAAGAACACACTTGGAGTAAAGAGAAAGATTCAACTTAATATTTTTTCCCCTCTTTCTTCTTATTTTTCTATTGTTATGATTTCTAGTGTTGTAGTTTTACATACTATTATGAATATTAATTTCTTATCTTGGATTTTGATGGAACCTTTTTAAGGATAAATTCTTGTTAGGTTTTTATATAATTTAGCCTTTGAATTTCTCTACTTGCTTAACTACGTGCTTATTTAAGTTGATTGAATGACCATTGATTGATTGTGCCTATATATTATGTATTTCTCGGAAAAGGGTACACATTTAGGTGGTAGTTGGACACCGTCACTCCTAATGTATGTGAAGAATGATTACATCACGTTTAAAGGTGGATTAGGAATAACAAATCCCTAATGTGGTTATAGTGAGCGGTAAGATAGTGCTAGCTAGCGTAGTTTGGGAGAATATGTCTAGTAAATTATTGTAATTGCTCGGAAGAGAATTACTACACCTAAAGTGCTCACGACTAGTAGAGAATACTTATGCAAAATTATAGGAGATGTAGCGGAAATGATTCTAAAAATTGGAAGAATCATAACTCTAGGCCTCCTTAATCTTGTCTCCAGCCCTTAATCTCATTAGTTGATAATTTTATTGCTTTATAATACTTGTTAGTTAATTAGTTAGAAATAAAATCTCAATCTTTATAATTTAGAAAATTGTTCAAACTTGTCTTCTTAGTGATAGCAAACAGTTGTAACTAAACCTTAGTTCTCTGTAGGATTCGACTCCGGACTTTCTGATCGGGTTATATTTGCATCTACTGCTTATCCTTTTTAGATCTAGAGTTGGGCCTAATCAACATCTCAATAAGTTAATAAGAGGCCTTATACTTTTTTAATTATAATTCACATGTGTACAAAAGTTAGTGTGATTTATATTATAATATTATTACATAACATAAAACCTTTAACTTCACGTAGTAATATTATTATCTATATTAGTAAGAGGCAATTTAAATAAATAAAATGTTCGCATGTAGGTACAATATATTACCTTTAATATTGTAGTAAAAAGTATTCACTAATATAAAGATTTGAGTAGTTTAATTTTAAATTTTTTAAATATATTTATTATTAAAGAGTAGACAATCTTTCTTTCTTTCTTACTTTTTTTCTGTTGCACTTTTTAATATTTTTCTACAAATTTTAAAATTGTCTAAACTAAAATAATATCATAAAATCTACTACTAAAGTGTTAAAAGCTTCAAAATTTCGAGGGCCTAAATCAAAATTTTACTAGTCTCCCTTGAGCCATCCATCCATCTTTGACATCCTCAATCAAATTTTATAAAGTCTCAATTTAGATAAGACAACAATAGCAATGAACATTAAAGGTAGTGAATGTGTTATTTATTTACCAAATATGAATAAAGCTGATTAAATAATACATTCGTAGGGTAGTGGTCTCAACAGAATAGGTGGCTTGAATCTAAAAAACATTAGATGACCCTTAAACTTCTTTCATAAGTTTTTTATAGTAATGAGACATAAAAAAACCTATATGCTTTGATCTAGCACATCGCAAAGCATGACGTGTAGGTTAGCCACACGTCATGGTATTAAGCTCTCCCTTATTCAAATATATGGAATTAAGTGAAACGTGGTAAAGGAGTGAGACCATTATTCATCAAGTTTTGAACTTTGCGACATTTGTTCCAGAGATTTCTTAGTTAAAAAAGACAAGACAAACAAATCAAATATGACAAAAAGAAATAACTAATTCAAAAAAATTGAGTTTAAATTAAAAAGTAAAATCGTGAGAACCATTTAAAAAGACTATACATACACGAAGATAAATTAATTTAATAAGAAGGCAAAATGCCAATGGAAATTAGAGTTGCCTGCCTCTCTCTCTCACACATATATTGGTGTTTTTGGTGACAAGATGTTAACTCGTGAAGTGAATTGATTGCATTTGATAATTAAAAAGCACTTGTTTAATAAAAAGTGCATGTTAATTAAACTAATAGAAATACATAAATTAAGTTTTGTAAATATTGCGGAATATACTCCATCTTTTAAGGATCTGTTTGGTTTTCGCCCTATAAGCAAATAAGAAGATGGAGGAGATTTTTTTTTTTTTTTTAAATTAATACAGTAAGACCTCTCTATTACAACATCTCTATATAACAACACTTCTCTATAAAAGTCAAACTTTTCAGAATTAATTTTCATGTTATGTTATAATATATGTTCTCTATAATAACCTTCGTTATAACATTCAAAAATATTTGAAGTAAACGACTGTTATAGATAGGTTTGACGGTATACCTTCGTTATTTGCCGTATTATGAGTATTTTGCTGCGATACCTTTTGAAAAGCCGGTGAGACAGTGTACTGTGATGAGGAAAAGAAACAATTAAGGCTCTGTTTTAAGGAATTAAGACTGATTTCCCAAAAAGGAATGAATAGATATGGGAAAATCTACTATTTCCCTAATTAGTTAATTTTAATAGTGTCAGCATATAAAATTTAATCGTTTTTAATAATTAAATAAAAATGAATCCTTAAAAACGTACTACTGGATTGGTTATTTTGTTTCATTCGGTGTTCGGTATTTGTCTTGAAGTCCGACTATATTTGAATTCGCGTCGCGTAAGGTCCGATTCGGGAGAAAATGCTCCCTACTAAGAATTTTTTCATATTCAGGACTCAAACTCGAGATCCCTGATTAAGGAAAGAGCAATCTCATCCACTGCACTATATCGGTGAATGAAAAGGTTAGTGCACGTACAATTGACCGTCAAAAATATGTCTCGGTAGTTCTTTACCTTTTGTAATTATGATCTCAAATGAATATTTATACTAAATCAATAAATACATGATATGTGTTTTTTTTACTATATTTACTTATAGTTATTTAACCATAATTAAATGGCATATTTTTTTAAATTTTGTTACCATCCTCTAAAATAAATATTTATATTAGACCAATAAATATAAGACATGTATCTTTTATATATTTATCACCAAACTCTGGTTACTTAACTATGATTAAATGATATGAATTTTCACTCTAACTTGTAAAGGCTAAATTGTCTCATTTGGTATTTAACAGTGTGGCTCACCCCTGTTTGAAGAATTCTGAGCTAGAGTCGAACAGGTTTCTTGGTGCGAAAGTAAAAGGTATTCTTATTATACATTTTTAACTGTTCATTCAAAGTATGGTCCACAAAAGTTTATTTTTTTTTGAAAATCAAGTTTAAGGTAACATGAACAATTTTTTCAATTTTTTTTTTTTTTTTTGGATTTTTTCGCAGAATTTTAACGAAAACCCTAGTGGGTTAGTGTTGCATTGGGGTTTCAGAAGGATGATCCTTTTGAGTGATTCATGTTGGGATATAACCCATTGATATTGGATAGTTCAAAAATGGTTTCATGCATGAAAAAATATAATGTTTTCCTTTTTAAATGTTTTATTTTTTTTCTTGTAGTTTCAAAGCTTATAAAAGCCCATAAGTAAGAACATTTATGCTGTGTTATTATTATGTTTTCGGAAAAAGAAATTTTGGCTGTCTCATTCTGTTCTACATTTTGTTGTGTTATTACGTTATTTTGTATTTTTTATTCTTATTAACACCTGATTCCGATTTTCCTATGCTACGGCGTTGGTGTATTTGTTTTTGATAATTTTTATTTTATGTTGCATCTGTTAAATATGGGTTTTCCTTTTATGATTCGGTGAAATCACAGTGGTTTTGTTTCATACGTGCACTGAAGGTTTATTTATATTTTTGTTTTTGTTTTTTGCCAAATATTCATAAAATAACAGAAGAATTTCCTCTATTTATAATTTTTTGGTATTCTTACTGAGCTTGTTTAAGGCTAATAAATTTGCTTGGGAGTGCAATCAGATGCTGATAATGCCGTTCTCTGTCCATCTCTTTTGTTTTTAATTTTTTAATTTTTTTTTCCTTCTGGTGGTTTCCGGCTAGTTTGCTTGCACCTTACCTATTCCACCAGGTATTTGCTATATTTCACAAACATGAGTATAGGATTACTCTGTCTATCAACCCTTAGACAAATGGTAAATGTTGGGAAGAAGGTCTTATTTAAGCTGTTAGCGAGAGAGGGTATTGTTATTTACTTAATTTTATGTCTTTGACACACCCTTTAAGTGCGAGACTGGGTCAAGCACATGTGATTTCTTTTTTGATAATGGGTGGGAGTCTTCTGCCGGTTTGGATACCATATTATAGTTTGTGATCATTTTTCTTCGTTGATAACCGTGGTGTCCGGGCCCGTTTGGGCGCACTTCAACTAATTCCACGAGATACCTGCTATCTCCCACCGGCATAGGTGTCGGGTAATTCTGTCCACTAAGGCTTGGACAGATGGAAAGAAATCACTTATTATTTATTTTTGAATCTGAGACCTCATGATTCTCAATCTACTTCATTGATCAAACAGCCGCATCCTTGGGTGCAAGTGTGTTATCATTTATCTGAATGTTTAAATTATTAGAGAGTATACTTTTATTTGCTTAATTGTATGTTTTTAACACTATTACTATTTGGTGAGCAACTTTCTTTTTCAACTATAATTTTTTTAATATTTTAAAACATTCTTTAACTGTTGCATTGTGTGATTTATGTATTTCTTTAATTGTACTTTTCAAATATGTGAAAAATGGAATGTCCAAATTTTCACAGAAATAAGATATGTTGACCTTTGTTTTGGGATGGGTGGTAGTAGTAAAAGGAGTTTTGGAGGCAAAGTTGCAGTTAAGGAGAATCTCAAATTTGTTTTTACTGGTTGAAGATGGTCTTAATTAACTTAAAGCATAGTAATCATGTGTGGGCAGGGGCAGGTGGTATTTGGTTAAAGAATAACATTTCAGTGAGTGTATTTGTGACACAACTGAAGAGAGACTCAGTTTCTGTTAAATTAATGTGCTATTGCTCTGTGGAACCATGCAACTGTCATGGGGCTAATTTGTTTAATTCCTTTTAGATTTTTAATTTTTTTTCTCAATATTATGTCCTAAAACACCCATCATCTTTTCTTGTGACAAATGGGTGTTCTCAGCAATATTAATATTGTAATATTGTGATTAAAAAGCTCTTTTTGGTTAGTGGTAGGAAGAGGTCTGATAGAACAAAGTTTGACAAGTAGGATCTACTTATGATCCCCATTCCTCTGTCATTTCCTTTTGGCTATAGAGAACATGTTTACTGATAAAAAAAAAATAGTAATAGTGACGATGTCAGTGATGAAACGTGACTTGGTGAAATGTGGGAAATAATTCTCCCACTGCATTAATTGTATTTTGGTTGATGAAGTGACTATTGTGCGTTCGAGTTTTTTCTACTGTTTCAACTGCGAGCTCTATTAGGAATTTCTGGACATGATGAAGTATTGGCTTGATGCTTAACAGTATCAAACGGTGTTTTTTTAATTGATCTAGCAGCATTTGATAAGACCAATATTTTACACCTCCTATTAGCTTCTTAAAGAAAATGCTACGAGTACTCATAGATTTGTACTAGATGCCGTTCAACTTGGAATGTCATCTAGTAAGTTAGTATTCTTAAGTTTAATGTTCTTCCAGTCATTATGTTGGTAAAATTCAGATGGTGTTTCTGTGTTTTCTTGTTTGTGGTTTTAATGCAGATGTAGTGTTTTTGCTCTTCCTTATCAAAAAGTGATGTT
The DNA here is from genome assembly GCA_005239505.1 of Nicotiana paniculata. Classification (NCBI taxonomy): domain Eukaryota; kingdom Viridiplantae; phylum Streptophyta; class Magnoliopsida; order Solanales; family Solanaceae; genus Nicotiana; species Nicotiana paniculata. Next base: position 12,600 of record ML365786.1, read on the forward strand.
GTAACTCTATTTTTGCACTGAAAGGAAGTAGTGACTGTAGTACCTCAAACTCATTGAGCTCCTTCAATTTCTGCAATAGTAAATAAAATGGCGCCAAAGTTGAATTCAAAAGTGAAAAGGGCCTGTGAGGCAATGGAGGTCTTTGGGTATACTGAAGAAATTGTGAAGCCAGTATTGAGGAACCTTCTGAATCTGTACAACAAAAACTGGAAGCTTATTGAAGAGGAGAATTATTCTGCTCTTTTGGAGTCTATTATAGACAGCGATGAGTCAAAGGTGCGCCCTGTAATTCTATCTTGATATCATGCACAAAATGAAACACTGACCGTTCATTCATTTTCACATCTTTCCTTTCAATTTCCTATGAGAATTCATGTGATTAATTGATTATAGTTTCACTGATGATCAGGAAAGGCAGAAATCCTTGTTGGAAGATGAGCCTGAAGAAAATGAACCACCACTGAAAAGATCTAGGTTCTGCTCTCAAAGAAATCATTCCTCACCTGCTAAACATGATCCCAGTCCTAGTGCTGACACACGTACTTCAGAGTTGCAACCTCCCAGCAAGCTTGAGATGGCTGGGTTCACCCCTGAGTCTTATGAAACTGAGGATATCGAACTGAAGCCTCTTCTCTTGAAAGATTATCAGGGCAAAGGTAAGAAACAGAGTTCTTCAGATGCTTCTCCTGTTTCAGAGCGGGCTAATGACATTGTGCTACTCTCTGATAATGACATGGAAGAACCTTTTACTATGTTACCTCATTTGACTATTAAGGAAAGGGGTGACACATCTCTTTCATATCCTGCTCTGGTACCTAAAAGAAGACTGTGTTTTGATTGCCGGGAAGAGCCAAGTGTTATAGGTTCTTCTGATGCATCCAACGAAGGTGCTCTTGTTGAGTACGACCTTCGTGATGCTATGCCTCTAAATGAGCCATTTTCTGATAACCTTCCAGATTTTGATGTTCCTCTTGCTGTTGCTCCTTCAGGTATTCATTCTATATTTAGAGTTTACTATAATAAGATCCATCTGTCTCTCTTCCCACACATGGTGTTGATACTTTGGAATTTAGAATGGATTGTTCCTTATTTCGAGTTTGGATACCCATTCAGTTGATATTCTGTTGATGGATTTTTCTTTTTGAAGTTTCTCTTGTTGTCATGTATGCCTCGTTTTGGTGATTTTGTACTAAATTGGAATATGAATATTGAAATAATTGACTAAAAGGAAGAAACAGAGAAGGGTTAACTTGGTAATGTCAACAACTTTATTCTAGAAGTTAATGTGGAATCTGAAAGCCAAAGAAAGACAGCATAGGCAAACTGCTATGCTGCAACTTCTCCACTAATATATATTCCTTCTTATGAAGTTCCAAAGTTACTATTTTTCTGAGGGCAAGTTCAATGAATTTGGTCTTGTTCTAGTGATTGTCTTCGAATGAAGCGAACATGTGAAATCACATTTTTATAAACACTTGTTATCGGAAAGGCTACATCTTTTGCTCTTCATTGAGCTGGAAAGCTATATCTTCTTGTCTGTTTGTTTTGAAGTTGATTAAGGCTGATTCAGAATTTCTCCTTCTTTCGGGGTCTTAATCTTAAATTGATTTTATGCAAGATAGCCGAATGGAGATTCTTAAGGTTTACAGAAACTCTATTTTAGTTTCTGCTCATAGTAGGTCCAACTTTTAATATTTTGTTTGATGAAAGGGAAAAAGGGATGTGTATAAAGAACATCAGTATTTGTTGCATCAGACTGGGTCGTAAATTCTCTTTCTGGGTAAAACCACATGGAAAATATATCTGGTGGTAAATCGTACTTCTGAGATTGGAATCAATTTATTTGTATTCCGTTCCTCTTAGTTTTGTTGTCAAATTCGGTCTTACCAAAATGTGAATGCTATCTATAATCTAGAAGCTTTATTCTCCCATATTCTTTGGACTTGATTTACAAATAGCTCCTTCCTGTCAATTATTTGAAGAAGGCTCAAGAAGAATTGAAAGACAAGACTTGGAGTTTCTCAACTCTGAACATTTGGGTACAGAAGGAAATGGCAAAGGTGCGACAAGTTTGTCACAACTAGATATTGCTTCCTCTCAGAAGGAAGAGGTGAAGATCTTCTTTGCCTATAAGCCATATTCCTCATCAGATTTTCGTCCACCAAGTTTAGATGCAGTCTTGAAGCGGATGGAGGAAAAGTATATACAGTCTTATAGAATTTCTCAACCTGGTTTCTCTCTGTTGAGGCTGATGGAAAATCTGTGTGAATGCTATCTGACGGCTGGCACCAAGGCCAGGCCAGCAAATGAGCCATCAGCTGGGATAGAGTCTCAGAAACTTCATCCAGTCGGTGTGAGATATGATGCTGCTAATCATGAATTACCCTTTGCTCCAGACATTAGCAATGGCTCATTCAAATTGTCGAATCTTATCAAAGTCTCACCTAAAATTCCAAATTTTCCAGCTTCTGGAAATAGGGATATAGTGTGCTATATGATGAATTTTAATGGTACTAAGATTCATTGTGCTGAAAAGGACAAAAGTAGTAAGGTTCTTAAACTCCTTGCGCCTTCAATGATGAAGAATTCATTGGTTGTTCAGAAAAACAACTCATCTCCTGGTCTTCCTAGTTCTGCTTATTATTTTGAAGACATCACCAACGGTCAAGAGGAGCATAGAATTTCGTTGATCAATGAATTCAGCCATGAGATCTTGCCTGTATTTAAGTACATACCTAAGAACATTATTTTCCAAAATGCGTATGTGAAGTTTCTTCTTGCCCGTATATCAGATGACAACTGTTGTTCAAACTGCAGCGAGGATTGTTTGTCTCTAGATATACCCTGTGCTTGTGCTGGTGAAACAGGGGGTGAATTTGCCTACATATCAGGTGGTTTGCTCAAGGAAAAGTTTCTCGAGAATTGCATCTCAATGAATCGTGAACCCCAAAGGCATGGTTTAGTGTATTGTCAAGACTGTCCCCTTGAAAGGTCTAAGAACAATAGCATGTCTGGCGTGTGCAAGGGTCATTTGGTGAGGAAATTTATCAAAGAGTGCTGGCATAAATGCGGCTGCAACAGGGGATGTGGGAATCGTGTTGTTCAGCGAGGCATAGCAGTGCCATTGCAGGTTAGAAAATATTGCAAACCAAGGGTTTCAGGTTCGACCACTTTGGCTCATTTGGAACCTAAAAAAGAGGAGATTGTTTCACTAATAGTGAGAATGACGTTAGGAGTATTAGAATACTTTTATGTCATACAAATTCTTGGTTTGGGAAACCATGATAGTTGATAGTGGTTTGAACTACAAACCTATATTCTACATATTGTTTTTTTCCATCTTGGTGTGATATAAATCATACTTGTCTGATTTATCAAAAAAAGAAAAGGTTTTGTGCATGTTGAATACTTTTTATGGAAGCCTAGAGTAGTAAGAAATTGCTTGACACATTTTAATCCTGCATGTCAGGTGTTTATGACAGCTCATGGAAAAGGTTGGGGGCTCAGGACACTGGAGGATTTGCCTAGAGGTGCTTTTGTCTGTGAATATGTAGGAGAAATAGTTACCAACACGGAGTTGTATGAGCGAAACACGCAAACCGCTGATGAGAGACACACATACCCAGTTTTGCTAGATGCAGACTGGGGTTCGGAAGGTGTCCTGAAGGATGAAGAGGCACTTTGTTTGGATGCTACTTCTTATGGAAATGTCGCAAGGTTCATTAATCATAGGTTAGCCTCCAATTCTTGTCCTTTCCTCTTTGCCTCCTCCTCCTCCTCCTCCTTCTTCTTATAGGTGGTTGATATTCATGTCCACCAGCTGTTGCCTATTTAAGAAACAGTTATGATTATGACTTTTTGATTTAAGTACTATATCTCATGAGAATGTGTACAATATCACGCATTAAAGATAACAATGTAATCAGATTTACTACTTCAGCATCACTTCCTTATTCTTCCCTGCATCTCTTCACTGCTTTGCCTCCTCTTTCTCCATCTGAACGCATGGCTTAACTTGATAAAGTATTTTATTCTTTGCAGTCTGTCTCCTGTGTCTCACTTTGAAAATAATTCCTCCCACAGCACTTAAATGGTACCCTTGGTCTCTTAGATTCTTGTAATTAAGATTTTCGCCCTCACTCTTTCAGCAGGGTCTGTTCTTTGTTTCTATTACTTTGGTCCACAAATTTGAAAAGAAAAGTAGTAGGTAAACACTAGATGCAACGTTATATCTGGCATGTAGAGGTATAATCAATCAATTGATTTTTTTGTTTGTATGGCTTTCTTTATGAAGTAAATTTGGCATGGAATGAACCACCAGCTGAGCATCATTAGAAGTTTCCATTATTCTTCTTGGGTTCGCAATCAATAGCTCGTTCTTTGCTTTTAATTTTTGTTTCGAAGAATCATATTTACGTTGAAGAAAAGTTTGTTGTTTCTTTTTCTCTTCCCAGTGTGGACTGAAACTAACCACATTGTTATTTTATCTTGGTCAGATGTTATGATGCTAACTTGGTTGAGATCCCAGTTGAAGTAGAGACTCCGGATCATCACTACTACCATGTATTTCTTACCTTTCTTTTCAAGATTTTTGAAGTATCCCTCTGTTATTTAGAAATCCGTGGAGATTCTGTATCAAGCATCTTTTTTTCATGTCACTGCAGGTAGCTTTTTTCACTACGAGGAAGGTTAATGCTTTAGAAGAGTTAACTTGGGTAATGCCCCCATCTATTTTGAACACTACGACTTCAGAACTTTCTCATTTTAATGTACATCAGTCAAAGATAAGTGTAATTTCTTTTTAACTAGTTGTTGACTTAGACTCGCTATGGAAATGAAATGGTGCAGGATTATGGTATTGACTTCACCGATCATAGTCATCCAGTGAAAGCGTTCAAGTGTTGCTGTGGAAGCGAGCTTTGTCGAGACATCAAGTCTTTGAAGAGTCAGTTCATCTTTTTACTCCTCTTTCTTATACAAGCCCAGCAGTGAAATCTGCCTCCTATTTTCATGTGCATATTGACCTCGATAATACTTCTCTAGAGCTTTATGATACCTATTACTATGTGCTAGAAGTGCATCTAATACGCCCACACGAGAACTCACTTAAATATATTGAATAATTAATAATATTCGGGTGCTCCCTGGCTATAGTTTCATTAAAGATGCAATTGGCTTCATATCTACCATTTTAGTTGCTTCTTTTTCTCACCTTTTCTCCCCTTATATATGCATATCTTCCCGCCCTTTATATACGAAACTGTTTAACGAGTGTATTGCTTCTGTTACAGTTCTACCTATCAGACCTTCAGTGCATCGAAATATTTATTAGGTGCTCTAGTAATTGAAACGTTTCGTGCATGTGTTTCTTTTCAAATAGCTCGCTGATTGTGAACTGCTTCATTTGATCTTTATACTCTATTTAATCAGATATCTTTACTTGCAGGAGCTAGGAAGTAGACCCTGATGAAGATTCTTTCTCGCTGATGATACACTGACCGCATCGATAACTCACATAGGTATAGGTAAATCAAGAAGCATTAGTGGTGAAAAAGAAATCAAGAAGCACTAGTTTTTTTTTGTTTTTTTTGAAAAGCACTGCTGATGTTAACAATCAAAAAAAGAAATGCTGATGTTACTTTTTGGTGAAATTGCATATAAATATGCTGGAAAAGCACGTTCTTTTTTGTTGATTGTTTCGTACATTCAGTATTTTACTTCTTAATCCTCTGCCAATGCAACTATAAGTTGCTACTTAGCATTTTCCAAGGTCATGAAAAGTAAAACTGAAATGCCAACTTAAAGTTGCCAGTATCACTATCTAGTTTGCTTTGTGAACCATGGTCAGTACTCAGTATGGCTTTACAGGTGCAAGTAATTTTCATTAATGTAACATGGTAAATTATGCTACTGAATACTGATACTATATAAGTAAATCTTCCATGGGAAAGTTACCCCTCATAACATTCAAACATCGAATATAGTCCAGAAAGAACTATATGTTAAGATTTAAAAAAAAATGGGCAATTCGGTGCACAAAGCATTTCGTGTTTACGCATCGTCCAACGAAGGGCTGCACCCCCAAGGGGTGTGATGTAGACAGTCTATCCTAATGCAAGCATTAGTGACTGCTTTCACGATTTGAACCCGTGACCTATAGGCAGTGACGGACCCAGGATTTTGAGCAAGCGCGTTCAATCTTAGAAGTACATAACTTTAGTCGTAAAATAGTAGCTGTCAAGTGGGTTCGAATAAAATGTTTATACAAAATTTATGCAACTTTAATCGTAATTTATACATATACACAATATTATTTTTTAATGAAGCGGGTTCAGTTGAACCTGTTTGCCACCACGTGCGTCCGCCACTACCTATAGGTTAGACAGAAACAACTTAATCGCTGCTCCAAGACTCCCCTTCCCGCATATTATGAATAATGTCTCAAAATCACTCTCTATTTGCTTTGTGATCTTTCTTTCATTCTCAATCCTTCCATCCTTTGAAGTTTGATCCTTCATTTTGTTCACAGTAGCTTTACTAGTTTTCTTTAATGCAATTAAAATTAGCATAGTAAATTACACTAACAAGAAAGCCTTCTGTTTAAGTACCATCAGTCAAAAAACTAAATACTCTTACAATGCAACATCAAAATATAGTCAAGAAATTACTACATACTATGCAACAAGTGGTTAAAGAAAAAACAATACATTCTGCAACATGCGAACTCTAAATTCTTTCAAAATGTTGATCCTTCACCTTTGCCTTCTGCATCCCCATATCCTTGTCAAACACATAGATACTCTCCATACCAATAAAACCTTCAAAATTACTCTCCATTTTCTTAACCGCAGTAATTTCTTCCCATTTACCTAAGCCAACGATTTTACGGCAATCTTTTTGGTGCATTATCTTCTTCACACCATGAAGTTGTAAACTCCTTGTGAAACCTTTGACCTTACCTTGAAATTCTACCATTTCCAACTGAAACTTCTTTTCCCTACCATAATAAACACGTTTATAGTGTGCCATTACTCCTTTGATCCAAACTTTTCGGCTTTTGGCAACCTCAAATGCGTATTCTTCGACTTTATCATCAATCTTGAAGGCAATCCTTCGAATATTATCAACCATTTGACTTATCTTTTGGTTTTCCATTTGTTTCTCTTCTGCATCTTTAAGAAATAGCCTCATTTTCATGATCTCTGATTGAAGATCTTTGACACATTTTTTAGCACCACATAAGAGCTTCCCTTTGTTTAATTTCAATACTCCTTCAACCCTCTCAATGAGAAAGGAAACAAAAGCTTCTGCCATTGATGTTTTTTTCCAGCACTAAGTGAGTCTCAGAATGGTCACAGAATGCTGCGTTGTTGGCTTCTGGCTATTTCCTTAAATTTATAATCTTGAAAATAAAGTTTCACTAATGACTAAGAAAGTCCTTGTAATTTGTTAAAACTATAGAAAGCTTCCAGCTAACTTCACAGAATTACACTATTGGTTATACTTTTGAAGAATTCCTTGATTGTTTTAAATCTTTAAGGGGTCCGTTTTGATTTGAATACAAGTTATGCTGGGATTAGATATTCTAGTAGTATTTTTTATTGACTGTTTGGTATGTTAATGAACCGAGAGTCTTTCGGAAACAACCTCTCTACCATCATAAGGTAAGGGCAAGGTCTGCATACACTTTACCCTCCTCAAATCCCACTTGTGATATTTCATTGAGTTTGTTATTGTTGTTATTGTTGTTTGATATATTAAATTAATCCCGAGATTGTCAATTTTACTGCTTTATCTTAGGATAATTTAACCTGGGATTATTATTCCATACTCTGATAGGTATACGTTATCCCGGTACTATTTTTAGTTCTAGGATAACTTTTCTCATGATTAGTAACCAAATAAGGGATAATGCGATACTAAATTTTTATCCCAGGATTATTTTTACTTATCCATCATACTAGACGATCCCCAAGAGAGTTGTTATGATTAATAGCCTGTTTGGCCAAGCTTCTTTTTGGCCAAAAGGTACTTTTCTTGCTAAATGTGCTTTTTTCAAAGTTAAAGTGTTTGACCAAACTTTTAGAAGGGGAAAAAATAATTTTGCGCAGAAGCAGAATTAGTTTTTGAGAATCAGAAAAAATAGTTTCTCCCCAAAAACACTTTTCTAAAAAGAAGTTTTGAAAAAAATACACTTAGAAGCACTTTTTAAAAGCTTAAGTAAATACTAATTACTGCTCAAAATACTTTTGAATTAGTTAGATAAATAAAAATTAATTTTCACCAAAAATACTTTGTAAGAAAACACTTTTAAGAAAAATAATTTTGCAAAATAAACAGCTTTTAGAATCTTGGCCAAATATACTATAAATAGGAAAAAGGTTAAATTTATTGACTCCATTATTCGTCTAGAAAATGTCAAATAGCATTTCCATAAATTTGATAAACTTCTCATGTTAAAGTGAAATAACCAATAAAAATAACTTGACACTAAAATAGCTAAAAACACAAGGAATTTAAAAAGGGTCATCATTCAGTTTAACGTCATTTTCATCTTTACCTAAAGGTGATAATACTGGTTAATCACATACTCATAGGGCACTTATTATCAGGGGCGGAGCTAGAGAGCGAGTTACGAGTTCGGTTGAATCCAGTAATTTTGGTTTAAACTCTGTATTTGTTTGATGCAATTCATTAAATATGTATAACTTATTAGTTTAAAACTCAGTAACTTAGGAATGATTAAAATCTCAAACCTATAAATTTCAAATCCTAACTCTGTCTCGGCTTATTATTACATTACATATTTAGGTGTCAACCCAAAGTCATTACTAGAGTGTGAGCTGCCATATAATATCCTATTTTTGGCAATTCTTATCCCACTTTACGCGTTTTCTTAATTCATATGTAAGAAAATGTAATTATCTTAGGGTGTGTTTGGTATAAAGGAAAATGAGTGATTTTATCACTTATTTTTTTTTGTTTGGTTGGTGAGTAAAAAATTTTTCCAAAATATATTTTCTAGTATTTGGTTAGAGAATATAAAATATTTTAGGAAAAATATTTTTTATGCTACTCTTCTCAACCCACCTTTCCTAAAATCCCCATGTTTTCTGTACCCCCCCCCCCCCCCCCCCCCCCCCCCCCTCCCCCGGACTATTTTTCTTTAAGGATTTCATTATTCTTTTCAAAATTTACATAAACCCGAAAGAACTATTCATACAAGAGCAACGTTGAAATTTGAGCTCGATAACTAAAAAAAAAAATACTTTGTAGGCGTTTGGACATAAAAATTGTAAATTTCCAAAAAATGGTGAAATTTTTTAAAAGTGAAAATGACATTTGAAATTTAGAGTTGTGTTTGGACATAAAATTCTGTTTTTAAAGTTTTGTGAGTGATTTGAGTGAAAATTTTAAAAAACAGCTTTTTGAAAATTTTCAAAATGCATCTTCAAGTGAAAATTAGAAATTTTATGAACAAACGCTGATTTCGAAAAAAGTGATTTTCCTTTTGGAAAAAAGGATTTTTTTTTATGTCCAAACAAGCTCTTTATTTTGTTGAAAAACAAAGCCATTCTACAACATGAAAAGAAATTATTTATTTTGTTGAATGGAAGAAATACTTTCTCTACATTATGAAAAGAAAATACTTATTTTGTTAAAATGAAAGAAAATATTTTTTCTACAAAAAAAAGTACTTAATTTATTGAAATAAAAGAAAATACTTTTTCTACATCTGAAAATATTTCTCTCATACCAAACACACCCTTAATTACACTTTGTTTTCTGTGGTCTATTTGTAGATGAAAATATCTTTGTAGGTGAAAATTAGATATTAAGTACAAACTTCCACTATAGATCAGTCGAGCTGTCTTTTGTTCTTTTGTAACTGTGCACAAAATGCTTAATTACGTCTTATTTTATCTCCTCATTAGACAAATCAGTTGTATTCAATATGTTATGTTCTGACTTTACTATTAACTAAATATCTAGCTTATGTTTTGTGGATAAACAAAAAAACAAAATTATGTACTTTTTCAAATTTATCAGTAGCATGTTTGGCCAAGCTTTTTTTAGTTAAATATATTTTTTTCAAAGTTAAGGTGTTTGGTTAAATTTTTAGAATGAAAAAAGTACTTTTGGTAGAAATAATTTTTGAGAAGCATAAAAAAAAATTCTCCCCAAAAATATACTTAAAAATATTTTTGAAAAACTTGATCAAATACTAATTACTACTCAAAAATACTTTATAAATTAATTAGCGAAATATAAATTATTTGTAATTGTAAATCCTGCCCGACTGTCATCCTCTTAAGAAATGAGAGTGACTTGGTTGATTGATGAATCAAGTGAATTCTATATTTAGTACATCCAACTCGAAATAATTTAGTAAAATCAACTTAACTTTCAATACATATACGGGGTTTTTATATCCGTATTCATTTTTTGTGCTACGTTTTACTTTATACTCGCTTTGTAAAAAAATTTGCATCTGTACTCGCTTTTGCGCATAACTTCAGCATGCGGGCCTGAAGTAGCAAAGGCAATCACGCAAAACTTCAGCATTCTAGTAGGCGGGCCTGAAGTAGCTTGCGAACTTCAGCTCTAGAGATGAAGTTGTTGTCTTTGTAACTGGGGAACTAACTTCAGCTCTAGAGCTGGAATTTTTGTCTTTGTAACTGGGGAACTTCAGCTCTAGTAAATGGGGAACTTCAGCTCTAGAGCTGAAGTATTTGTCCTTGTAACTGGGGAACTTCAGCATACGGGGTTGAAGTTCTCCAGTTATAAAGACAACAACTTCAGCATACTTGAAGTTCCCCAGTTACAAAGACAAAACTTCAGCTCTAGAACCTGGGAACTTCAGCTCTAGAGCTGAAGTTCTGTCTTTGTAACTGGGGAACTTCAGCCACGTATGCTGAAGTTTTATCTTTATAACTGGCGAACTTCAGCTTAACTGGTGAACTTCATCTCAGCGAGGAAAATGAGAGCTGAATATTTAAAAAGTGGGTACAAGTTAAATTTTAAAAAAAAAGCGGGTATAGGTTAAATGGGGGCGACTAAATAAAATGCCCCGCGCAATTTTTACTACATATACCAGTATTTAAATGGGCCTAGTTTTGCCTATGCATCCCAGGAAAGTCTTTTTTGCCATTTTCCCCCTAAGGGATTGGTCTTTAAATATTATTCTCGTCTTTTACTTTGTTATAAAAATATGCTTCTTCTTCGTCATGAACATCATAGTTCTTTAATATTAGAAGCTTACAATTCTTGTTTTGGGGTAGAAACTGAAAGTTAGTGATTAATTATTGTCAAAATTATTTGAATATTGGTATTTGAAGGTTTTGTTTCAAATTTGATATCATTTGACAAATTTGGGGTGGTTTAATCGAAATTGGAATTTCAATTTCGAAGAACACTTTGTTGAACATAGATTAATTATATCAATCAAGTAGATTTTGATGAACAATTTAACAAATAAACCAATTGGAGATAACACAAAATCATGCCAATCTCGTAGAGTTTAGTTAATAACCGAACAAGCAAAATATCATGTCAATTAGGTAGAGTTTATGAACCATTTAAACAAATAGGTCGAATATGGATAACACAAACCTATGCCAATATGGTAAAGTATGTTGAGCAATTGAATAATCACAAAGTCATGCTAATCAGGTAGAGCCCGTAAACAATTAACAATATAATAGAATAAATAAAGCATAAAATTTACCAATACGGTAAAGAAATTCCTGAGCAACAATAAGTATGTATGAGACCGGGAGTCATTTACTGTATAGTTTAAAAGTGAGGACAATTTTTAAAGACCAGCCCTTATAGTTATAGGGTCATTCTTATCAATCATCCAGTAAATGAGCAGCCCAACTGGTTTCGCAACTAAAGTAAACGAACTGAAATAAGTTCATAAATGGAGCAAAAGAGGCCCTTCTCTTATCCAACCCCCGGCGAAAATAGTAAAAATTGCAGGGGGCGTTTTAATTGGTCACCCCTCTTTAATCTATATCTATTTTTTAAAAAGATTTTAATTTGTACCCATTTTTTAAACAATTTCAGACTTCTTTCTCCTCCCCTTCTCCTTCTTCATTTTCTCCTCCTCCTTCTTCTTCTTCTTCTTGTGATAATGATTTATATGGTGGGTGTGAATATATTTTAATGTAGTTTATGATGTTTTACAATGGTGAGCTGTTATGACGCATTATTTTTTACTATTGCTAGAGATGGCAAACTGTGCGGTGCGGGGCGGGTTCTACCTTAACCCGCAAAATTTCAACCCGCCCCGCATTGCATTTTCACCCGCATCCGTCCACCCCGCATCCACGCCCGCCCCGCAAGATTTTCCTCTTCTTTTTTTTCTTTTCCAATTTGTCTTATTTTTATTTTTGTCTTTTCAATTATGTTTATATATGTCATTGCTAATGTAAAAGTTTCTATAAGAATCCAGTGGCAAACCAAGTCATATTTTGAATACGCATAACCAGGGAATAACTATAAACCCTACCGAATGCTATTAGTATGTCATTCTAATATACAATTCAGATTGTACAATGTAATGAGATCATATACCTGAACTTAGCTTAAAATAAATTAACTATATAGTTAAAAGTGAGACGTTAGAGCAGTAAATAAAATATAAAACAAGCATCTCTTCTTCCAGTGATGCAATTAGCAGAAGCATTCACATTTACAATAAACTGAATAGACGTCTACTATGAATCAATTTTTAAAACTAAATCAATTTTAGACTACAATAATCCAATTCGTAGGAGAACGGAATTATAAGTTCAAAACTGGAAAACAAATATCTCTTGGTTGAATATTAGTGGTCGATGGCTTAAAAGTTGTACTTATTCGAAAATTTTAAATCTTAACCCGCATCCGCATCGCAAAAAACTGAATTTGTTTTTATGTTGACCCGTCCCGCATATGTATAAACCCGCCCCGCCCCGCCCCGCATATGTATAAACTCACACCGCCCCGCACTCGCACCGCCCTATTGCTATCCCTAACTATTGCTTAGGGTTTCTTCTTCTTAATTTTCTTAATTGCAAAATGGGTTTATTAGATTTATTGTTGTTTTGACAAATTGATGATTGAGGTTTGTTCCTGATGATATTTGAAGGTTATGTCTCAAATTTGAGCCGGAGTAGATTTAGGTATTAAATCGTATATTGGATTGTTATAATTCGAAGAACAAATTTCTGTTTCTGGCAATTTTCACTTTAGACTTATTGGTCTTAAGTGAATGAAAACCTTTGTTGCACTTCAGACTTTTTGGCCTTAAGTGAATCTGAAGTCCAATGTTTCACTTCAGAATTATTGGCCTTAAGTGTAGCAAAACGTTTGTTGCACTTCAGACCTAAGTGCATCTGAAGTGCGAATTTTCACTTCAGACTTATTAGCCTTAAGTAAATGAAAACGTTTGTTGCATTTAAGATTTTTTGGCCTTAAGTGCATCTGAAGTGCAATGTTTCACTTTAGGCTTATTGCTTTAAGTGTAGCAAAACGTTTGTTGCACTTCAGACCTTTTGGCCTTAAGTGTATCTGAAGTGCAATTTTTCACTTCAAACTTATTGGCCTTAAGTGCATCTGAAGTGCGAATTTTCACTTCAGACTTATTAGCCTTAAGTAAATGAAAATGTTTGTTGCATTTAAGATTTTCTGGCCTTAAGTGCATCTGAAGTGCAATGTTTCACTTTAGGCTTATTGCTTTAAGTGTAGCAAAACGTTTGTTGCACTTCAGACTTTTTGGCCTTAAATGCATCTGAAGTGCAATGTTTCACTTTAGGCTTATTGCTTTAAGTGTAGCAAAACGTTTGTTGCACTTCAGACCTTTTGGCCTTAAGTGCATTTGAAGTGCAATTTTTCACTTCAAACTTATTGCTTAAGTGCATCTGAAGTGCAAATTTTCACTTCAGACTTATTAGCCTTAAGTAAATGAAAACGTTTGTTGCACTTCAGACTTTTTGGCCTTAAATGCATCTGAAGTGCAATGTTTCACTTCAAACTTATTGGCCTTAAGTGCATCTGAAGTGCAACTTTTCACTTCAAACTTATTAGGCCTTAAGTAAATGAAAATGTTTGTTGCACTTCAGACTTTTTGGCCTTAAGTGCATCTGAAGTGCAATGTTTCACTTCAGGCTTATTGGCCTTAAGTGTAGCAAAACGTTTGTTGCACTTCAGACCTTTTGGCCTTAAGTGCATCTGAAGTGCAATGTTTCACTTCAAACTTATTGGCCTTAAGTGCATCTGAAGTGCACATTTTCACTTCAGACTTATTAGCCTTAAGTAAATGAAAACGTTTGTTGCACTTCAGACTTTTTGGCTTTAAGTGCATCTGAAGTGCAATGTTTCACTTCAAACTTATTGGCCTTAAGTGCATCTGAAGTGCACATTTTCACTTCAGACTTATTAGCCTTAAGTAAATGAAAACGTTTGTTGCACTTCAGACTTTTTGGCCTTAAGTGCATCTGAAGTGCACATTTTCACTTCAGACTTATTAGCCTTAAGTAAATGAAAACGTTTGTTGCACTTCAGACTTTTTGGCCTTAAGTGCATCTGAAGTGCAATGTTTCACTTCAGGCTTATTGGTCTTAATTGTAGCAAAACGTTTGTTGCACTTCAGACCTTTTGGCCTTAGGTGAATCTGAAGTGCAATTTTTCACTTCAAACTTATTGGCCTAAAGTGCATCTGAAGTGCAAATTTTCACTTCAGACTTATTAGCCTTAAGTAAATGAAAACGTTTGTTGCACTTCAGACTTTTTGGCCTTAAGTGCATCTGAAGTGCAAATTTTCACTTCAGACTTATTAGCCTTAAGTAAATGAAAACGTTTGTTTTACTTCGGACTTTTTGGCCTTACGTGCAATGTTTCACTTCAAACTTATTAGCCGTAAGTGCATTTAAAGTGAAAATTTTCACTTCAGACTTATTAACCTTAAGTAAATGAAAACGTTTGTTGCACTTCAGACTTTTTGGCCTTAAGTGCATCTGAAGTGCAAATTTTCACTTCAGACTTATTAACCTTAAGTAAATGAAAACGTTTGTTGCACTTCAGACTTTTTGGCCTTAAGTGCATCTGAAGTGCAATGTTTCACTTTAGACTTATTGGCTTTAAGTCTAGCAAAATGTTTGTTGCACTTCAGACCTTTTGGCCTTAAGTGCATCTGAAGTGCAATTTTCACTTCAAACTTATTGGCCTTAAGTGGATCTGAAGTGCAAATTTTCACTTCAGACTTATTAGCCTTAAGTAAATGAAAATGTTTGTTGCACTTCAGACTTTTTGGCCTTAAGTGCATCTGAAGTGCAGTGTTTCACTTCAAACTTATTAGCCTTAAGTGCATCTGAAGTGCAAATTTTCACTTGGGACTTATTAACCTTAAGTAAATGAAAACGTTTGTTGCACTTCAGACTTTTTGGCCTTAAGTGCATCTGAAGTGCAATGTTTCACTTCAGACTTATTGGCCTTAAGTGTATCTGAAGTGCAATTTTTCACTTCAGACTTATTAGCCTTAAGTGGATGAAACTATTGGTTGCACTTCAGACCTATTTGGCCTTAAGTGCATTTGAAGTGTAATTTTTTCACTTCAGGAATTTTTTCTTATAACTTCAGACCCGACAAGCTGAAGTTGATCCTAAAATGGGTACGCTTGCAAACTTTTTTGCAAAGTAGGTATATGTTCAATTGTGACCCCAAAATCGGGTATAGATGCAAAAGCCCCGTGAAAATAGCACATGCACCAGTTTCAGATTGTTAATTGAAAAATAGCCAGCGTTTGTAAAATTATAAAAAAATAGCCACTATTTTGCTATAACACGAAAAGTTCCAGCATAATATACTGGAGATTGGTGCGCCTGTGTACGAACTTCCAGCATATTATCCTGGAACTCCAGCACATGATAAGTTATAGCATAATATACTGGATATTGGAGCACCTGTGTATGAACTTCCAGCATATTATGCTGGAACTCCAGTATATTATGTTGGAATATTTTTCAGATTTTGAACAGTGTTTTCTTTCAGATTTATCTTTACATGAAAAGTGGATATTGGAGCATAATATACTGGATATTGGAGCACCTACATATAAACTTCCAGCAAATTATGCTGGAACTCTAGTATATTATGCTGGAGCTCCAGTATATTATGCTGTAATATTATTTGAATGTTGGTATTTGGAGGCTTTGTTTCAAATTTGAGATCATTTGGAGAAATTTTGGGATGGTTTCATCGAAATTGGAATTGCAATTTCAAAGAACACTTTATAGAACACAGAAAAATTATACATTTGATGAACAATTTAACATATAGGCCAATTGCAAATAACACAAAGTCATGACAATCTGATAGAGTTAGTGAATAATTGAACAAGCACAAAATCTTGCCAATTGGGTAGAGTTTGTGAACATTATAACAAATAGGTCGAATGTAGATAACATAAACTTATTCCATATGGCACACTTAATTGAACAATCACAAAGTCATGCCAATCGGGAAGAGCCTACGAACAAATAACAATATGGTAGAGTAAATAAAGCATATAATTTATCAACCCGGTGGAGAAATCTCTGACCAACAATAAGAACGTGTGGGGCTAGGGGTTATTTAGTAAAATACCTTAAAAACGTGGATAATTTTTAAAAACCATTCCATTAGATTCAGTAGTAGAAATGACACCAGGTAGCCACTTTAAATGGATACTATTTAGGAATTAGTCAGTGTGTTCTGAATTTCAGTTTTTCAGTTCAGTTTTTCGGTACAAAAGTATCCTGAATTATTCTGAAGTTAATATTTTTAGTTTTAAAATTTCAGAACAAAATAAATACTGCCTAATCTCTAAATAACATCTATGGGAGTGACTATTTGCGCACTTGTCCCGATTCATTGCCCTTATAATCTTCACTCGGTCCATCTGTTAAATTAAGACCCATTATGTCACGTCCTTGGTCTCAAACTAAGCGCACATGCGGTACTTGACAACTTAATCACGATCTTGCACAATTTACCCGCGATCTTGCTATGCCAAGTTAGCTTAGATTATTACACTCAAGATCGCTAAGGGAATGTTAGATAAGAAAGACGAGAAATTTGCCAAATTAAGCTTTTTATTGTAGAGAAGTTGATTATTTTGCTTGGTGAATTACAAATGAATGACCCCTTTTTATACTAGTCTCCTAGGGGCTAGTGAGTAAATAAAAATCATTACATAAGTTCCTTATTATTTACAAGTAAGTCGTCTCTCTAGAATTCCTTTACATAGCTAGAATCATCCAAGTACTTTCCTAGCAAATCTATAGGGTTCTAGGGTTTTCGTAAGGAAATCTCTATATTTCTCTAGAACCTTTCTACAAATGCTAGCCTCTTTCTTATGCAAGATTTTCATATGGAAAAAATATATGCCAAGTGGCACATACATGACATGATGATGTGGTGGGTCATGACACTCTCCCCCACCCAATTGTGTTCCGCTCTCGGCACAAAGCATCGACACGTACGCGTGCACCTTGCCTTGGCCTCGCTGGAGATTCTTTGTCCATTAGCCATGATGCCTTATGAAGCGGTTCGTCTTCCCATGTCACAAGGTACTGGTCCCCTTTCTTCCTGTCCCATTTGTACTTTGGACGGATAGCAATGATGGCTTCGATCCTCCGCCCATCAGATGCCTCTCCTTGCTCTTGGCATGAATCTCCCCATGACTCGACCAAGACTAGAAGCTTCTCAAGCATCGGGTCCATGCTTTCACTCCCTATTTGGCTGACCTCTGTGGTCCCAGCCTTGCTGGCAAGCTTGACCCCTCTGCTTGGTGCATCGTCTAAGTCTTATAGCGTGCCATCACTTTGTAACTTGCCATCCTCTTCGGCTATATCCACCCAAATTTTCTTACTGTCTCCATGCTCTATTTGCATGGCTCCAAGATAGGCTTTAGAATCCCCTACTTTCTATTTAGATTCGAAGAGCATCCATCCAATGCAGGCGGTCCCTCCTATGTCACCTTTGTGTGTTTGAGCAAAGTTCCCGATCATTTTTGCAAGCTTCCCCAACTATGGACATTCACTTGCCCGATATGATCCTTTACAGAAGTAGCATTCTCCCTAGGCACATACTCGCTACCGTTTTTTGGCCTCTTGTCGTTTCTCTTGGACCCCTATTCGTTATTGGATGGCCCCTTGCCATTGCCCTTGTATACCTCGGCCATGCCTTTTCCGTCGTCCTTGTTATGATCCCCCCACCTCTCTCGGCGTTGTCTTCTTTGGACTTGGCAGGCTCCATCTTGAAGCCAATGATACAGCTACCGCTATGGCCTCGTCCACGTTGGCTACTTGATGTTTTTTAACACTTTCTTTGCCTAATTTTACAACCCATCCATGAATTAGAAGAGGGAATCTTCCTCGGACAATGATGGGATTTGCAACATTAAGGTAGTGAAATCGCGCACGTACTCTCGAAGTGTGGTCGTCTGTCGTAGCTTCCTTAGCTCCCGCCTAGATCACCACATTCATCAGGTAGAATTGCTTCTTCAACTCCTTTTTGAATTGCTCCCACATCTCAATCTTGCATAGCCCTTTCTCCATGTCAATACACTTTCAACGCCACCACAAGACGGTAATCTCTGAGAGGTACACCACAACATTGTTGATCTTAGACTCATCATCCCTCACTTTGCCGTGCTTGAAGTAGTTCTCTAGGTGACAAAGGAAGTTCTCTACTTCTTGTGCATCACGAACACCTTTGAACTGTCTTAGGAGCCTCGATCTTAGCCTCCCTCGTCACAAAAATATTATTGTTTGCCTTGTTCACACCAGTATCGACATGCTTCTCTAGTGAATCTATCTTTGCCTTCATTGCATCGATAATACTCAAGGCCACCATGAATCTGCATTCCAAGGCAGTGATGGTTTTCCTTAGCTCCATCTCAATCTGTGTACACGTCCCTCCAAGTCATTTTGGATACTCTCAATCTCTTCAAGAGTGTGTCCCTCAAGAACACTAAAGGTGCCTTCCACCTTCTCCAGACATTGGCCAAAGATCTCCAAAGCATCCATTCCCACGTTTACCTTCATCACCCACTCTTTACTGAGCGAGACGTCCTCCAGCAGGGCCTCCACTTCATCGTTGCTTGCCTCAGTTTCAGATGGTTCTTGGGATGTAAGCCCTTCGTTTGACACAATCTCTGGAGGCACCTCCTGGCTCTTGTGGCACCTCGTGGCATGACGATGTGATGGGTCATGACACATTAGATCCAAAATGCAATCACGACCCACAACTTCTCTTATCCACCCTCCCCTCTGTTGATTTATCTATTTAACTTCAAATTGTTCCATTATATAAGGAGATTGGGAAAGCGGAAGAGAAAAAGAATAGTGAAAACCGAAATCGTGGTTATTAAATGGGAAAGTTTTCACTGAAACCATTAGACTTTAAGTTTTGATAGTCAAATAAACTAGGATTTGAGTGGTAGGAGTATCTTTGTATTCAATATGAAAACTTCAGAGGAGATATAAAAACAACCAAGTAGAGGAGGTAAATACAAGAACCAGATAAGTTTTTTACTAACAAAGCCTCATGGTACTATACAAGAACTAAATAAGATACAATCTGCATTTTTATAGATGAATTTAGTTCATATTGTATTTCTATTACTTTTAAGTTTTTTGTTTTGGTTGTTAGTGGAGGATATTTAGGTGTTCAATAGATCGAAATGAAAAATAATGTCACGTTTAAGGGGCCTTTACAATGATCAATGTATTTGTCCATACCTTACGTAATTACTTTCATGCAGGAACTTTATTAGTGATATTAAGTGTTATAATTTAGAATTATTGCGGGTATATATGCAATTGATTTATATTAAAGGGAGAATGTTTTTAACCCTAATCTATATAGTCCCCCAGACTTAAAGGGGCGATTTGCAGCCATACCCTATATAACATCCACCTTTTAACCTATACTCTATTTTAAAAAAATATTGATTTGGTAGCCAACTGACAAAAAATCCGCACTAATATGACCATTCTACCCCTGACAAAACATATAAAAACACATTACGATTTGAATCACGCACAAAACACTTCACCGATCCTCCTCCATCACTTCGTCTCTTCTCAGATCTCCTCTCCCAAACCAGAAATTGAACCAGACTCAAATTCAAAAATTCAAGTTGTAAGTTTTCGAATCTGATTGATCTTCATGATACCTGAGATTTTCAATGACGAAGTTTTGGACTGCATAACATGCTGAAGTTTTCCTTTAATTAAGGTTTTTTTTCTAAAATATGCTTAACTCTAATAAGTTTTTGCTGAATGTGCTTTTATTTGCTAAACTTCACCACTAATAATATGCTTAAGTTATGTCCTGCTTTCTATAGTTTTTTGATGAGTTTTTCCAAAGACTTCAGCATATATGCTGAAGTTGTTTAGTTGATTTTCTAAGCACTTCAGCATAACTGTTGAAGTTTTCCTCTAATTAAGGGTTTTTAATAAGTTTTTGCTAAAGTTTTTGGTTTATTTGCTAAACAAGGAGAATTTTTTGCTTTATTTGCTAAACAAGCTGAAATTTTTGTTTTTTTGGCTAAACTTCAGCACTAATAATATGCTTAAGTTATGTACTGCATTCTATAGTTTTTTGACGAGTTTTTTCAAAAACTTCAACATATATGCTGACGTTGTTAAGTTCATTTTCCAAACACTTCAGCTTAAATGCTGAAGTTTTTCTTTAATTAAGGTATTTCTTGACTTTATAGAAAAATAATATTAAAAAAAGCGCAGAAAAATATTCAAAGAAAAACTTAAGCATATTATGCTGAAGTTTTTTAGTTCATTTGCTAATACTTCAGCTCTTTAGATGCTGAAGTTTTCTCCTGGATACAATAGTTTTGTCATGACCTTTTCCAAAAACCTCAGCAGAATATGCTAAAGTTTTAGTTTATTTTCTAATACTTCAACCCTGAATGTGCTTAAGTTTTTCTCCTGTGCTATGTAATTTTCTCCTGCATGCTCAAGTTAAATATAGTTTGTGCTTAACTTTTGTCCTACATTAATCAACTTTTTCATGAGCTTTGTTCTCTAATACATTTGCTCAAACTTCAGTTTTTTTTTCATAATTAAATTCTTATCTTAATACTTGACACTAAACATGCTTCTCTAGGATGAGTTCAATTTGCGTTGTACTTAATTTCAATGGGAGGTGGATTACTGACTTCAAATACTTGGATCATGATACAAAGCTTGTTCTTATTAATAAACAAGTATCATTCAATTCTTTCCTGAAAAAAATTAGTGAAGTTACAAATATTGATTCAAGCAGATATTCTGTAAAGATATGGTTTGATATCAAACTAAATACAAGCAAATGTATGCTTGTAACTTCAGATGAAGAACTCAGTACTTGTATACATTTGCTCACAACTGATTCAACCTACATGAATTGTCATTTTGTCATCGAAAAAATACAACATATATTTCTCACGGTATAGGTGGTTCAGAATCTACAACATTCAACCAATCTCTTGACAATATAGCAGCTTCAGAATAATTTGGTGATTATCAACATGAACTAGGGCAGCCAATAGTGGTAGTAGACAACAACCAACAAATTTCTAACATTACATCTGCTTCAGAATATAGAATGCTACAACAATCACCCCCTCCGCCAATAAATTCATACCAGTTGTAAATGAGTAAGAAGAAGAAGGGCAGCTAATAATGTAAATTTACAACCAACACACAATACAACAAAATTTTTTGTTACCTTCTGCAATGATAAGCAACAACGAAGATGAAGAAAATATGGAATTAATACCGGTAACATCGGATACAATTGATGAAATTGCTGAAACTTCTAATGCCTCTAAGAAATCAAGAAAAAGAGTGAGGGGGAAGATGAAATAATCTCCACCATGTAAAATACTTAGGCATGATGCATTGCCAGAGGAAGTAAGAGTATGATCAATTTTTGAGAACAAGAAAAATATGACTAAATTTTTCTACAGCTTGGAGATAAACTAAAAGATTGAATTCACAGCTGTTAGATCATGTTCAAAGAGATATGAGATGAAATGCATTGAGGAGTAATGTGGTTGGATTGTGCGTGCTACCAGAATAAAAAATTCCACACTTTTCAGGGTGATAAAATATCATAACAACCATGAATGCTCAGTTGATGCAAGAAAATCAAATCAGAAGCATGCTATATCAAATTTTATAAGTGAACAATTTTAGAACATGTTCAAGAAAAAAAGATAGAGGTTACACCAGCCTTTGTAGAAAAAGAAATGAAAAAGAAATTTGGAATTGACATTGGATATCACAAGGCATGGCGTGCTATTCAAAAAGCTATTGCTTGCATAAGGGGAACACCGGAAGAAAACTACCAGATTCTTCCTTCATACCTACACATGATGGTGCATAGAAACCCAGGAACGTACACAAGCATAAAAAGAGATGATCAGAATCGGTAAGCAAAACAAATACCAACCATCAGCCTGAAGTTAAACTTCACACCTTATGATTTTTTTTTTTTGTGTTTCACTGTACAAGTTTTGTTACATGTTCTTTGCTCCTGCAACATCAATAGCTGGTTGGTCCTACTGTATACTTGATATTGCAGTAGATGCAACGTTTTTAAAGTCAAATATCGTGGCGTTCTATTTGTTGCTGTATCAAAGGATGCAAACAATCAAATATTTCCTCTATCTTTTGGTGTAGCAGAATCAGAAAACAATGAGGCATACATTTGGTTCTTTGGAGAAATGAGAAAAGCAATTCAAGTCCGTCATGAACTGGTTTTCTTGTCAGATAGAAACCAGTCGATTGCAAATGGGATTAGAAAAGTTTATCCTGAAGCTCACCATGGTATCTGCCTCTATCACTTTGAGAAAAATTTAAAGCAAAGACATGCAAATTCATGGTAATAAATCTTTTTCAAAGCGCTGCGAGGTCATACAAACATGATGATTTTAATAAGTTAATGTCCCAACTCAAAAATTTTGACAAGAAAATATACAATTACATAATGGAAGAGCCTCCAGAAAGACGGGCTCGATCGTGGTTCCCCCGACGACGTTATGATATGCTGACAACAAACATTGTAGAATCAATGAATTCCGTGTTACTAAAAGCGAGAGAAATGCCTATTTTAAGAATGTTAGATTACATCCAAGAAAAGTTGGGAGAGTGGTTTTACGAACGGAGGAAAAAAGCAAATGAATTTTTTTTACAAAGTATCAATATGGGCAGAAGAAGAGATGACTAAGAAGATGGGATTAGCTTGCAAAATGATTGTGAGTATATTTATTAACTTCAGGATTTTCTTTCAGCATGTTTTCTCTATAGCATAATCACTTCTGCTTTTTATATCTGGTACAGTGATTTACTGCTTACATATAAAAAACTTCATACTAGCTGAAGTTTTGTCCCTAGATTCTATAGTTTTGTCGTCATGAGATTTTTGTAAAAAACTTCAGCACCCATCATGCTGAAGTTATGAGCTTTATAAAAAACTTTAGCAGAAGATGCTGAAGTTAATTCGCTCACTTGTAAAAACCTCAACACACCATGTGCTGAAGTTTTGTCCTGGATTTCTATAGTTTTGTAGTCATGATCTTTTTGAAAAACTTCAGCATAATTACTTCTGCTTTTTATATCTGATGCAGTGATTTACTACTTACATATAAAAATTTTCAGACTTTTTCTTTTTGAATCAATAATACACTAATATAGTTTATCTTAATTTTCTATTTCTTCTTAGGTGTTCAACCTTGATTCAATGCTGTTTAGAATAAATAGTGAAGGAATCAAATTCATTGTGGACTTAAAAA
>ML365787.1:8982-52786 GCA_005239505.1 Nicotiana paniculata
GGGGGGGGGGAAGACTAAGAAAGATATTGTCATTTTTTATTAATGTCATAATAATAAAAATTATAACGCATTCCCTTCAATATCTTTTTACAATATTTTTGTGCTTAAATTTGAATTACAAGATTTAAGTCACAATTATATAATATAATTTACAAGAAATTGTCTTAGATAAAAAAAAATTTTAAAAAAATAGCCCATCCCACTTAGGCCAGTTTAGGCCCGGGGCCCGACCCACTTAGCCCGGGACCATATGGGTCTAGACCCGTCCCGGGCTGGTTACAACATATAGGCCCGTGAAGCCTGGGATCGATTGGGCCCGGGATTGGTTGGGATCAGCCCACTTGGCCCGTTTAGGCCCGGGCACGGCCCACATTACAGCCTTAGGCAAAGGTAAGAACACTGTAAATCATTGTTATAATGATTATGGATCCAACGAATCCTCCCATCACCCCCACCAATCCCTTCCACACACACACACCCCACCCTCCTTTTGTCGAAGCTCTACTATCTAGTAATCATCTCAGTTCCTACCCTACAACTTGCCATACCACACACGCTAACCTTCATTTTTCTGATGAAGTAGACCAGGGATGAAAATTCATTTATCCCTATCACCACCACAGATAAAGCCAGATTGTATATGCCATGAAAATATTCCGTCATTGTTAAAGTCTTTGGTAGAAAAGTTGGGCATCAAATACTCAAAACAAAGCTAACCCAACTTTGGAGACCTACTGAACCTTTACCACTTATAGATTTAGGGTCTGTCTTTTACCTCATTAAATTTCAAAAATAAGAAAATATGTTTACAACACTACACGGAGGTCCTTGGTTCATGTACAACCACTTTCTCTCAGTTCGAAAGTGAGAACCTAAATTCATTGCATCCGCCACACAACTCACGTACTCTGCTATATGGATTCGATTACATGAGCTACCCAGGGAATTTTCTGATATAGAAATTCTACAAAGGGTAGGTATAAAAGTAGGCAAACTACTAAAGGTAGATACCTGCACGTCAGCCACCACTAGAGGCCGGTATGATCGTGTTTGCATAGAAGTGCCGCTAGAACGTCCCCTCAAAACTCACGTCTTTATTGGCACTCATCACCAAAAAATTATATACGAAGGTCTAAACCTACTATGCACTCTATGTGGCCGTCTAGGCCATGTTGGCCTCCACTGCACCTTCCATGCAACAACGTCTACATCTACGCCACCATCCACCATCCTCCACACCGCTAATACCACCACCTCCTCTATTGTGCAACCAACTACAGCCTTAAGTAGTGAACACGCACCGATAATAGAGGAATAATAGAAACTCGACACTTTCCATTCCAAAAACAGCACCACCCCCACTCCTCGTCATCCAAAACGTCCAACCAATTACCACCATCCCATGCATCATTTACGACTCCAAACTCCGCATACAAAACCTCACCAATTCGATCTCATAGGCTCCTCAAGTCCGCCCTCAAACTCTACCCCTCCAACCCCTGTGTCCCCACAGAAGTCAAAACACTTTACTACCCTTCCCAAATTTTTTAATTCGTCAACTATGGATACCCTAATGGATTTTGACGACCAATCCAAATTGGGCCACAAAAATAATCAGTTGGGCCCAGAAACTAGAGTTGCACCCAGTGACCCATTAACCACTCCCAATCTCACATCTCCATGCACCGCCTATAACACACCCCAATTAACATCCAATCTGACATTAGCACTTTCCACCTTAGGACAACAAATCTCCACCTCAGCACCAGCTATACACTCCACAAGCCAGGTGGACTTTTCTCCTACCGCACGTGTCACTACTCCAGCTACTTTTCCACTAACACACACAACAAACGATCAATCTGCACATCAAAAGTCCACTAAAAGCCAACCCACCAACACAATCCATCAATACCCTCCACAAACACACAGCCCATCATCACTACACCTATCAACCCTAACCTACGTGACCTTGCTCCTACTCTCAAATTACAACCCACTACTCAATCAAATCAACCGAACTCCTCAACCTCTCATATATTTTTCCACAACACGCCTTCATCATTAACCTCTAAAGTGACTACCATAGAGATAAGCAAAGAACCCCTTAATAACTCCATCCAACTTCCAGATGAACTACCTTCCACTAAACACTCAACATCGGAGAACACTGTCCTTCTCCAACTCCCATCTACTACAACAACCGATACCACTACACACAATACCAAAGCACAATCCTAACCACAATCCACACCTTCCACCACCAATCTTTATCTCCTAGTTTCCACCAGTGCAAACATATCCCCAGTCCTGGCTCGAGATGGGACTTCAGGATTATGCGCTCACATTTACGATGGAACTCGACCATCAGGACGTGATTATCATTATTCAGAACCCTGTATATATAGCCCATATAGTAACAGAGCATGCAACTAGGCACGAATCTATACAACCAATATCTATGGGCCATGCATCCACCGACTCTCTCCCAGTCAAGAAGAACTCGAGGAAATAGCTAGGCTCGAAGTAGCAGCAACATGATGGAAATGAGGGAAACACAGACCATACTGTGTTGGCTCAACGAGAACAAAACCTTCACCCTCAAAGAACAATATGCAAGAAAGGTCGTAATCGGCTGCCCAAAAGAAATGACAAGTTGCTCACTCAACATCTGGGAAACGCAGAATCAGGAAGTAGGGAAATATGCCCTAGTGCTCATTCCAGCCATGCAACAAAATGCAGCAACATTACTGGAGGGAACACATGTTCCCCATCCCCAAACTCTTCAAACTAAATCCATGTAGATGATAATTTGGAATTGCAGGGGAGCACAGTCCACCGATTTTCGTAGGAATTTTTGGTCACTTTTGAAATATCATAAACCAGTGTTGGTTGCATTATTGGAAACACATCTACAAGATCATGATCAGCTCAAGAAAGATTCCAACTTCACACATATGGTGCAAGCACCAGCTACAGGTCTTTCAGGAGGAATTGCACTCTTATGGTTCAATGATGTCATTCACCTCGATCAAGTTGATGTCACTAACCAATAAATCCACTCCATTTTCCAGGTACCTCCTAACCCTAAACAATAGCTATTTTCTGTAGTTTATGCTCATAATGCTTTACATTCTCGCTCGCTCTTATGGGAAAACCTTAAAGCAATCCATGACAGTTTTAATGGGCTTTGGGTAGTAGGGGAGATATTAGTGAAATCACCAGAGCTAATGAAAAATATGGTGGTAATTCCCTAACATATGTGACAAATTTATTAAGTGCCTTAATTATTGTCAATTACTAAATTTAGGATATAGTGGCAGTAAGTATACTTGGTCAAATAATAGAAATTTCCGTAATCGCATCCTAGAAAGATTAGACCGAGTTGTAGGTAATTATGATTGGATTAATATGTTCCCTGAAACTTCAGTACGACACTTACCACGCACTCATTCCGATCACTTCCCTCTGCTACTAACAGTAGCAAAAATTCCCCCTCCTAGGAAAAATGTTTTTCGTTTTGAAACTATGTGGGCTACTCATCCTGATTTTATTAATCTTATACATAAACACTGGACTCAGAATAATCCTATTTTACAACCCATAGATGATTTTACTAAAGATGTCCAAGACTGGAATATTAACACATTTAGGAACATTTTTCAAAGAAAAAGAGTCTTACTAGCCCATATCCAAGGAATTCAAGCATCACCCCACTACCCTACAAGCACCTTCCTACAAAACCTAGAGCCTGACCTCCTCAAACAATATAATGATCTTCTAAAATTAGAAGAAGAATTTTGGAAACTAAAATCGCGCATAAACCGGCTTGAAGCCGGTGATGCCAACACAAATTTTTTTCACTTATCTAGTCTTCATAGACGACGACATAATCGTATAAATGCATTAAATGAAGTAGGAAATTGGAACCATGAACCAAAAGTCATCAGTATACAAATTGAGTCTTATTACACTAACCTTTTCACCACATCCCACACCACCCCCCACTGTTACTTCCAATATTCCCTCCATAATACACTCACAACTAATGATAATATATCACTTATAACCACCTTACACACTAGTGAAATATTCAATGCAGTATTTTTCTTTAAAGCTATGAAAGCCCCAGAACCAGATGGACTACATCCCTATTTCTACCAATAATATTGGAGAAATATTTAGCCTTCAATTATTTCCTTCTGCCAAGAAGTTTTTCGAACCAAATCAATTCCTTATGAAGTGAATGAAATATATCTATGCTTAATCACCAAAGTTAAGCACCCCACTACGATCACTCAATATCGTCCAATTAGTCTCTACAATACCCTTTACAAGATTATCACAAAAATAATCGTTCATAGAATAAAGCCACTACTTCTTGTCAGCTCAGAACAGTCAGCTTTTCTTACTAAACGACGTGCCTCTGATAACGCTATCATCGTACAGAAAATCATTAATAGTTTTAAAAACAAAACAAAGAAACATGCAAATTTCCTTTTAAAATTGGACCTTGAGAAGGCTTTTGATAAATTAGAATGGGCATTCATCAAACACACTCTGATCTTCATTAATTTTCCCAAAGGCCTCATTGATCTTATCATGGCATGTATCACTACTAGCTCCATCTCCATTTTAATTAATGGAATCCTACCCCTTTTTTCAACCCCACACGAGGTATTCGACAAGGGGACCCTTTGTCACCATACATTTTTATTTTATGTCTAGAAATGCTATCCCGTAGCATTTCTACGGCAGTTGACTATAGACACTGGATCCCGATCACCCTATCCCGTAATGGACCCAAGATATCGCACTTATTCTTCGCTGATGATATCACAATCACCTCCAAAATCACATAGACCAGTGTCCACTCCGTCATTGCAACACTAAACCAATTCACCCACTACTCAGGCCAAACTATAAATTACAACAATTCAAAAAGTTTCTTCTCCGCTCATAATTCTCCCTCCGATAAAAACTTTGTTCTTACATCTTTTAACATGAAAGAAGGATCAACTTTTGGGAAATATCTGGGATTTTCAATCTTTGTAAAAAAAACCATCCGTCAATGACTTTCAATACCTCCAAGACAACTTCAAGAATAGATTAGCCGGGTAGAAACCAACATGCTATCCATGGCGAGTTGATCAACTCTAATAAAATCCACACTCAATACGCTTCCAAATCAGATTATGTAGTTTATTCAACTACCAACTAAAATCAAAATCCTTTTGGAACGATACCAGCGTAACTTCCTCTGGGGAACCACGACTTAACGACGTAAACTACACCTTATCAGATGGTCTACTATTCAAACACCAAAATCTTGTGGGGGCTGGGAATCCAAAATATCACTGCAAAGGATAATGCTCATCTAGCTAGTCTAGCATGGCGACTCTTCAACTCACCATCTACACTCTGGGGATCACTTCTAATCTCAAAATATATGGTCATAAACCCAAACTCTGGCACATCATACACTTAGAAGGAAATACTACATGGTTGGAATTTCTGCCAATATGGCTTACTATGGAACATTACAACAGGCACAAATATCAAATTTTGGACCGATCCATGGTTAGCACCCAATTTAACCCTACGAAGTGTGATAGAAGGGCCTCTAACCCAAAATGAGCATCGCTCAACCATTTCCACATACTTATCAAATCATACAATACAAACTAATACCATTTCCATAAAATTACCTGACGAAATACTATCGCATATAAATCAACTATACCTCCCAAGACTTTCACATTATCGCTTAATCTTGGGCCTCACCCCTAATGGTGACTTCTCCATTAATTCAATGTACTCAGCCATCATGCACCCTTTGCATCAACTAAAACCATTTTCGTGGATCTGGAAATTACCCGTTCAACCAAAATTAAAACACTTCCTTTGGTTAATAGTCCATAATCGCTTACCTACTAACGCTTACTCAAACAGATTAAACATCACTTCATCGCCATTATGCCCATCGTGCCAACAACATGAAGAACAAACGACCATCTTTTCCTATGCTTCCAAGTTACCCATGACCTATGGCATGCACTACAACTGACACATTCTCTGATTAACTTGTCGCCACTACATCTTGATCTACTACACAACCTGTCCAAACTCTTAAATCTAGATTGTCTTTTGCCCTACCACATTCCAACACAACTTCTCCTACCCTACTGCATTTGGCATATCTGGAATAATCGTAATAAATTAATCTTCGAACCCATTCAACAACCTCCTAACCTAAAGCACATAGTAAGCCAAGCAACCGAATATTATTACCTTATTCATCAAAAAATTAAAAACACCCAAAACTGTCAGAAACAATCCATATTAAATGGTATCCGTCGGATATGGGAACATTCAAACTAAATACTGATGGTGCTTGTACAGGCGATACAACACTCAATGAGTTTGGTGGAGTCATTCAAAACTCCACAGGCAACTGGATCATAGGATTTACAGGCAACAGAACATCGGGCACTCCTCTATTGATGGAACTGTGGGCACTACTGGAGGGATTGAAAATTGCACTAAGTTCTCGCTTAACACCATTGGAAATCAACCTAGATGCAACAGAGGTAATTTCTGCACTACGTACTAATCATCCATTTTACTCATCTCTCGTGCATGAATGTGGGTACTTGCTGCTACGACTGTGTAACCCATTAGTACGGCATGTGTATAGGGAGAAAAATCGTGTCGCTGATGAGCTCGCAAAATATGGCACCACCATGGAGGATTCCAACTCGATCACCACTCTAGACCGCCCACCACCCTTTTTGGACAGAGCCCTATGGCATGATCAGTAAGGCACAACTACAAGAAGATGCATCACGCCTCATGCTACGACACAATCTTTTTGTATATCAATTACTGAAACATCGTTTTGTAGGCCAAGTAGTGCCACCCCACCTAGTGGCTTAGGTCATGTTTTTGAATCATTTTGTACTAATGTAACACAAGCTCCCTGTACCACCATTACTTAATCAATAGAAATTAATCTTTGGTTGACCCAAAAAAAAAAGGTATGTATTATTGAGAAAAAATGCCTAATTTTCTCATCGTATTATTAAATTTTATTTATATTATTTTCCATGATAGGATTACATGGTTGTTTGACCCAAAATTTAGATCTAGGTTTAAACAATTAAATTTTCTAATAAAAATAGAGTTAATCTTAGCCAATATTAATATCCAAAAGATAGATTAACCGATTTTGTAGCGAGCTACCAACACTATTTGATTAGCAATAAACGGCGACAATAATGCTATATTCAATGATCCAAAATTAAGGAGGTAGCATTAAATAACAGTAAATAGTAATGAATGATATTTATGTAAACAAAAGCATGTGAGTCATCCGAAAAAAGTAAGATTTTTAAATATTTTTTCTAACAACGATAAATGATTGATAAGCCTTTGAATATTCGGATTCTCCTTGGATCATGGGAGAAAAGATTGATAAAGATCTTTAAAAATGTGTATTTTGTATGTGTATGATGAAGCAGGAATCTTCAGAGAATGTCAATGTATTTTTTTTTTACAAATGAGTGTCCAATCCCTTTATAGCTACATAACTTTCTATTTATAAGGGTGAACTACCAACTATGTCCTTTTATAAGTAACTTATTACAAAAATTTTCCAATTCATTAAATGTTACTCCCTCCGGTCCAAAATAAGTGATTTTTTTGCCTTTTTTTATGGTCCAAAATAAGTGATTTTTTCAGATTTCAAGAATGAATTCATTATTTTTTTTCCTACATTGACCTTGGAGTAAATTATGTTGGAGTATGTGTTAGGAGTGTTTATGTGAGATAATAAAGGTTAATATGGTCAATTTTATTGTTAATTAATGTTAAAAGGTGGATTTCTTAATCTGTGTGAAAACATCCAAAAATTACTTATTTTGGACCGGAGGGAGTACTAATATTAGCCAAATGTTACCAATATTAGTCAATTAGATATTTGTAGCCAAGAAAGTATTGAATTTTTGCTTTATATTGTGTGGGTGTTATTAGAATAGATTGTGTACATCTTAAAGAGTTTGAATCTCAATATTGGGATGATTTGGTGGTGTTTTGAGGCGATTTGAATTGAAAATTTGAAGTATATGAAACATGAAATTTTTTTTTATATGTGTATCATTTGTCACTCTGCAAAATTTGAGCTTTTTGATAAAATCCCAAATAACCAATTCTCTCTCTCCCCCGGTGCTTCCACCTTTGTGGTCAGAAGAGCATAACCCATCTTCAAAATATTCTTTAGTACAACAATTTTTCATCATATTGGATCCTTGGCAACAAAGAATCCAGTAAATTTTTTCACTTACCATTCTTGTCATCGGAATACACGACAGTGAATCATACGGAAAAGAAGATATCTTGAAAGGGCTTGCATGCGCCGCCGACATCACAACGGTTCGCCGGCGCCGTTATCTTCCATAACCATACAACAATCATTCCGTTAAGCTACATGCGCTTCTCCGTTTGTTAACCAACGATCAATTGCCTTGTACAGATTTTTCTTTATTCATATCAGTTATTCGATTGCATTTGACGTTTGGACGAAACTGTTTCAATAAAAAAAATTAAAAAAACTATTTCTTTTCGTTTATACAAAGTTTGAATCTTTTTAGAGTGTCAACGACTATTGATTTTCTTTCTTGGTATTTTTCTCTGCTTTTAACGATTATTTTTCAAAAATATACTGGTTTTCATTTCCGGGTGTTTTATCTCTTCTTTTAAAAGTGATCTCAAAAAGATATAAAAGTGATTTTTGGCTTTTAAGGGTAATTTGAAGAAGATATTGGTTTTCATTTCTGGGTTTTTTTTCTCCCCCTATTCTCTTGGTTCCATGGGTGTTTGCGTGTTTTGCAGGTATCACTTTTAGGAGGTGCACGCGCACAAGTAGTAGAGTAGAAGCTATGCGTCGGGTTCCGCAGCATTGGGAGTATACCAAATCGATAGTTCCAGGTTCTATTCGTGGTAATTGGTACCTCCCGCCTCCTATTTCTCTGTCTCCTGGGATAATTACTTTTTTGCCGTAGTATTTCGTACTAGTCTAGTCAGTCTAGTGGGCTTGTAATTACTATTTGCTCCCTTTGTTGTTATGTGTGGTGTTTTTTCTCCTTTTCATGTCCTCGGGGAGGTAGGGTAATGGGGAGGGGTAGGTCAAGGGTCAGGGCGTGGGACGGGGCCCAAAGTGGGTAAAGGGAACAAGGTAGCCTGTAGGTTAAGAATTGGATCGTGGAATATAGGGACGTTGACGGGTAAGTCTATAGAGTTGTCAAAGATTCTCTAGAAGAGAAGGGTCAATATAGCGTGTGTGCAGGAGACTAGGTAGGTAGCATCAAAGGTGAGGAATGTAGACGGGTATAAATTGTGGTTCTCCGGAGTCGTGAAGGGCAAGAACATAGTGGGCATTTTGGTGGATAGGGAGCTTAGAGAGTTGGTGATATAGGTTAGACGGGTGAATGAAAGATTGATGGAGATTAAGGTAGTAGTTGGAGGGAGCACTCTGAATGTCATTAGCACTTACGCGCCACAAACGGGCTTGGACGAGGAGGTTAAAAGGCGCTTCTGGGAGGTGCTGGATGAAGTGGTGCGGGGTATTCCGCCTCAGAAGCTATTCATAGGAGGGGATTTCAATGGTCATATTGGGTCGTCTGCCGGTGGCTACGATGAGGTGCACGGTGGCTTCGGCTTTGGTGATAGGAACGGGGATGGTACCTCACTGTTGGATTTCGCTAGAGCTTTTGAGTTGGTGATCGTGAACTCTATGTTTCCGAAGAGGGAGGAACATTTGGTTACTTTCCGAAGTATGGTGGCTAAGACTCAGATTGACTATCTCCTCCTCAGGAGGTGTGATAGGGGGTTGTGCAAGTATTGCAAGGTAATCCCGAATGAGAACCTCAAAACTCAACATAGGCTCCTGGTGATGCACGTCGGTATCTTGATGAAGAGGAAGAAGAGGTTTGTACGGGGTCAGTCGAGGATCAGGTGGGGAGCTTTGTCTAAGGATAATACGCAGGAGTTGGAGGGGCGGCTGATGAATATGGGTGCCTGAAAGAGTGGTGAGGATGCTAGCACTATGTGGACAGCGACAACGGACTGTATAAGGGAGGCAGCAAGAGAGGTGTTGGGAGTTTCGAAAGGTTACTCTGGCGGGCACTGAGGCGACTGGTGGTGGAATGACGTGGTCCAACGTAAAGTGGAATCTAAGAAAGCGGCTTACATTAAGTTAGTATAGAGCACCGACGAGGATCAGAGGATAGCGAACAGAGAAAGATATAAGGAGGCAAAATTAGCGGTCACAGAGGCTAAGACTGCTGCTTTTGGTCGGCTGTATGAGTAACTTGGGGGAAAAGGTGGGGACAAGAAGTTATTTCAGTTAACCAAAGCGAGAGAGAAGAAGGCTCGCGACCTGTATCAAGTGAGGTGCATCAAAGACGAGGACGGTCGAGTATTGATGGAAGAGTCCCATATTAGGTAAAGATGGCAGTCGCACTTTCATAAATGTCTGAATAAAGAGGCGGATAGAAACATCGTGTTAGGGCAATTAGGACACTCCGAGAGTCACCGCGGCTTTAGGTAATATAGGCGCATTAAGGTTGAGAAGGTCGTGGGTGTGATGGATAAGATGAGTCGGGGCAAAGCGACCGGACCAGACGAGATTCCAGTACACTTTTGGAGATATGCGGGTAGAGCAGGCTTGGAGTTGCTGACTAGGTTGTTTAATGTTATCTTCAAGACAAAGAGGGGCCTGATGAGTGGCGGTGGAGTACAATGGTTACAGTGTACAAGAACAAAGGGGATATCCAGAATTGTAACAACTATAGGGGTATCAAGTTACTAAATCATACTATGAAAGTTTGGGAGAGGGTGGTGGAAGGGGGGATAAGGAGGGCAGTGTCTATATCGGAAAACCAGTTCGGGTTCATGCCAGGTCGTTATACTACGGAATCTATCCACCTTATTAGGAGGTTGGTAGAACTATACAGGGATAGGAAGAGGGATTTGAATATGGTGTTTATTGACCTAGAGAAGGCGTATGACAAGGTCCCTAGGGACGTCCTTTGGAGGTGTCTGGAGGTGAAAGGGTGCCGGTGGCTTACATTAGGGCGATAAAGGATATGTATGATGGTTATGGGGTTACACCAAGGATCTGTGCTCATCCCGTTCTTATTTGCTCTGGCGATGGACGCACTGAGACACCATATCCAAGAAGAGGTGACATGGTGTATGTTGTTCGCTGATGATATAGTTCTGATTGATGAGACGCGAGGCGACGTTAATGGGAGACTGGAGGTATGGAGGCAGGACCTGGATGTAAAGGTTTCAAGTTGAGCAGGACTAAGACGGAATATGTGGAATGTAAGTTCAATGACGTGACGGGGGAAGCGGATGTGGAAGTCAGGATTGACTCACAGGTCATCCTCAAGAGAGAAAGTTTTAAGTAATTAGGGTCAATTATCCAGGAAGATAGGGTGATCGACGGGGATGTTACGCACCATATTGGGGTAGGGTGGATAAAATGGAGGTTAGCATCTGGAGTCCTGTGTGACAAGAATGTGCCACCGAAACTCAAAGGTAAGTTCTATAGAGATGTGGTTAGAACGGCCATGTTGTATGGAGCTGAGTGTTGGCCAGTCAAGAATTCACATATCTAGAAGATGAAAGTAGCAGAAATGAGGATGTTGAGATGAATATGTGGGTACACTAGGCTGGATAAGATTAGGAGTGAAGATATTCGGAAGAGGGTGTGAGTGACTCCAGTGGACGACAAGATGCGGGAAGCGTATCTTAGATGGTTCGGACACGTGCAAAAGAGAAGCCTAGATGCACCGGTTAGGAGGTGTGAGCGCTTGACTTTGGCAGGTACAAGAAGAGGTAGAGGGCGGTCTAAGAAGTATTGGGGCAAAGTGATCGGACAGGACATGGCGTGGCTCTAGATTTCCGAGGACATGGCTCTTAATAGGAAGATGTGGAGGTCGAGCATTAGGGTTGTAGGTTAAAGGGTAGTCGAGTGGTTTTCCTCTTTGTCCCGGTTTCCCTCTTTGTACCGATGAGTATGATAGTGTTTTGTCTAGCAATATTAGCGATTTATGTTGTGTTACACTTTTGCATGATATTTGTGTTACTGCTTTTCCATTTATTTGTTGTCCCTCACGCTGCTGGTATTATTTTTGGGGTTTTGTTGTCACAGATTTATTGTCTCTGAGCCGAGGGTCTCCCGGAAACAGCCTCCCTACACCCTCTAGGGTAGGGGTAAGGTCTGCGTACACGCGTACACTCTACCCTCCCAGACCCCACTGGTGGGATTTTACTGGGTTTTCATATAATGTGTATCATTTGTGTATAACATATATTATATTTGTATCAAATGTGTATCACATATATATATATATATATATATATATATATATATATATATATATATATCCATGTATATTTGTGTGTGTGATACATGTGTCGCAGAAGAAAAAAAAATTGAACTCGATTTTACCTACGAATTTTGGTATCAAATCAATCCAAATCACTTCCAATCTTCCGCAATATTTGTATATTCACTCATCTATATGTTTTCAATGATTTTCAACTATACCCATTGAAAAAGGTCCTTTTTTACTTAGATTTATGGAATCTTGTATATATATATTTTTGTATATCATCACCTTGTTTGCTACCTCATCCATGAAATTTTCTTTCCGTCTAGTATCTAATGTTGTTGATCACGTTTAAAAATATGGAAGGAGACATTTGCATGTGCTTCTTGGAATAAATAACCTTATTTATTTGGATTTTCAATTTTTATGTGAGTGGCTAGTTTTGGTAAGTCTATGATTAATGGCTAGAAGAAGGTAAGTTGGAACTTATTTGGAACATTTATGTAAAATTCCCTTTATAAGGACACATGGGTCTCACAAAAACCCTAATAGTATAGATGAGAGAAATAATTCTCGGTAAAGTCCTATTTTTAAAACTAATCGTTACTGCTCTGCTAAAGCGAGTACTCGTCCTCGTCTTCAACCTCCGTTGAGTCCTCGACCTCGCCTTCATCCTCTGTTAAAAACGAATTGACGACACGTGACGGCCTTCGAAGACATATTTTAATACTGTTAGGCCCACATACAATGACAATAAAGCATATCATGAGTCTTAGATCACCAGTATCTTGAGTGCGTGAACCTGTTAAAATCGAGCTGACATGGATTTTAAAAGTACACTTTTGTTATTAAATTTGAAATAAAATATTGCAGATTAAGGCAACGTAAATGGTTATGTTTTTGCATTCTTAGTATTATTATATT
Source organism: Nicotiana paniculata (assembly GCA_005239505.1). Lineage (NCBI taxonomy): Eukaryota > Viridiplantae > Streptophyta > Magnoliopsida > Solanales > Solanaceae > Nicotiana > Nicotiana paniculata. Next base: position 22,305 of record ML365787.1, read on the forward strand.
ATTCTTTTAGCTTCTACGAGACTTGGAAGCTTAATTAAATCTCATGTGTTAATTGTTCGAAAACTGATGAAAAGTGGAGTTACAGTAAATTAAATGGAACTGAAGATTAGAAGAAATAATTGGAATTTAATTTTGCAAGTTTTGGAAACATCTTATATATAATAAGAATACAACACGATTTCCAATTTTTCGCGTGCTAATGTTCACGCCATCTTCATGAAGCCGAGCGACCTACCCTAAATTGCCTAAAATTTTGTAGGCCCATCAGAAACGACTAATGAACCATAGCCATTTCATCGTCATCGCCATTTCTCGTTTTTTGGCACTTTAGGGCCATAAAACTTGAATTCAACACAATTTTCGATTTTTCGTGTGCTAATATCGACGCCATCTTCATGAATTAGGGGGACCGACCCCAAATCGCTTAAAATTCAATAGGCCCATCAGAAACGACCTAATTAACCATAATCATCTTTTCGACATGATCGTTCCTCGGTTTTAGGGCTATAATAGTTAAATCCGTGTACTAACGTCACACATCTTCATAAATTCGAGCGACCGATCTTAGAATTTTGTCAGCCCATTAGAAACGACTTAATGAACCATAGTCATGGCTTTGCCATAACTGTCCTTCGTTTTTTGGCGTTTAGAGCCATAAAATAGAAATTCAGCACGATTTTTGATTTTTCATCTGCTAATGTCCACGCCATCTTCTCTATTCTCAGAGGCGGATCCAGGATTTGAAGTTTACGAGTTCCTATCATAATCTCAAATTAATATGCAATAATAACTGGATTCACAGTTAAATATTTACAAATATTTAGTTGATGTCTTTATATAAATACATGATCTACACAAAAATTACTGAATTCCTGAAAACTCATATTCAATGCTCTAGGTTCGCCACTGCCTATCTTGCGGCGGATTTAACTATTCATGCTTGGAAGTGGAAGTTTTTGTATATACGTGTGAAAAATAGTTATAAATAGAATTAAATAAAACTTTCAAAACAAAATATCTTCATTCAAAATTCATGATGTTTAAATTATGGATTCATTACTATTTCTATTCCATTAGCATAAGAAGCAAAGAGAAAAGGAAAGTTTATTCTTGGGTCAGCGTCATGGCACTTGTACGTGGTGGCTGAGCCAAGATTTTTATTAAGGAAAATCAAAATATGAAGAAATAAACTCACCAAGAAGTCAAGAGGTGTCATTATATAATATATATACATATTTTTTTAAAATTACCGAGCTATACAGTGTAATTTTCCGGCGAATGTGGTGTTTTTACGTAATAAATGTAACAACATCCTACGAACAAATTCGATAGAACCTAATAGTTTCGATACAAATTCTATATATGTATTGATAAATCCACTAAAAATGCACATATAATAAAGTAATAAACTGTGAACCCAATAGCCAATAGTATAAACTGAAATTGTATCGCAGAGAAGATGCAAACATTGGCTATATTCTAAATAACAGCCCTAAAGGTGGATATTTGTAAAAATTATCCCATCTTTGAGTAGAAGAATACAAATTTTTGTTGCCAATTCAATATATATGTATATATACTGCGAGAAGCCAAAGAATATAGAAAGAAATGTGTTTCTGCATATGTTGGATTGTATGTACATAAATAAATATGTATGAAATCTTGTCAAAATATTCAACTAACTGGGAGAAGTCTTTGCTCGTTCTCAAGTAAGGCTTGTCGTTCTTCAGATGGAGAATTGTCCGTTTCCTCCGTCTGTTGCAACCTGGCATGGTCTCTATCTCGCGGATATGTGCAATAGAGGAAGGAATAGAAGAAGCAACAAAGCGCGATTGGAATGCCTATTGCAGTGTAGAGTGCCTTGGCAAGCGAGGCAGCATTATGTCTATCTGTTTCGATTTCCTCTGAGCCCGTTGATCCCTTTGGAATCGGTTTAAAACCAAAAACTTGTTGAGCTAAAATGCCAACCAGTGGAGGAGCAAATGATGATATTATGTTCTCAAAAGAACGATCCAGAGCATAAATGCTTGTTCGAGATCTCTCAGGAACTATCTCTGCAAATATTGGACTGCATACAAATGAAAGATGAGTACTTTTAGCGAAAATTTCACTATCTGTAAAGGCTTCAACAATGAAGTTACGCAGAAGGAGAGGCAAAAATGCAACAGATTGTAATGAAGTAAATCGAGAAAGACCAACTCTAAGATGTCAAAGCAGAAAGCATAGGCGCAGAATCATTTTTGCTGTTAGCCATAGAAGTATTGTGAATGCACCCACATGTGCTACTTAGCACCTCCACTGCGCACACATATTTCACAAATTGTCTACACGAGAAAACTTAACCAGGACGCAAAGACGTAATATGGATTTTTGAAAAGGACAAACAACAACAACAACAGACCCAGTCTAATCCCACAAGTGCAGTCTGGGGAGGGTAGAGTGTACGCAAACCTTACCCCTACTTGGTAAGGTAGAGATGTCAATTCTGAAAACGGCACAAAGAAAGTTAAGTGGTAATGGTTTGATGAAAAAGATGAATAAACAAAAAAGTCATGCAGAAGTGCAAAAATAAAAGAAGCTAGATTGATCTCTTGAGTGTTCTGAGATCAATCACATACTAGGTATGAGTTTAAATTACGGCATACATGATATAATCGGAGATGACTTAAAAGGTAACAGCGGCAATTGAAAGTTGTTTTATGTGTAAGCCACTGTATGTGAGATTAGATCTCGGTGTAAACATTTTCAGATGAAGCTTCTGCTTTGGAGCTTAAACCATGGCTTACCCTTAATTTCTGCAAGAGGTTGTTTCCACCGCTCGAACCCATGACCTCCTGGTCAAATGGCATCAACTTACCAGTTACACCAAGACTCCCCTTCTCAAATTTTAGTTAGAGAAGAAAAGAACAAAAAAGGATTCAAACTTGATCCAAATCCATACTGAAACTGCACTTCCCAAAGTAGGACCAGAGAATTTCCGCAGGCCTAGAGATCAACATCTGCTTTAGGAAATGACTCAATCCTTAAGTTCCACTATAGATCACTCTCCCTCAATATCACCGGTATAACTCTCAGAGTCATCATCTCCTTTGAAATGAAGCTCGAGAGAATGAAAACGATTTTTCTCTTCTTCTCGATACGAAATATCGTATATTTGAATTAGTGTGTCACTTGAGATACTTCTGAAATTTCAATTGTCTTAGGTTATGGCAGTGTGATACGAGTTATTGACTATAGCACCATAACTCTGTAAAATATGCATCATGAAAACCAGCAAAGAGTCAGCATATGTCTAATTAATTGTTGTTAAACAATTCACTTGGTTCCTAGACAGACAATCATGTAATAGTATATGGTAAACATGATAATGGTCCGAAATTGCACAACTAGGGCGAATTCAATGTCCACAAGTTTTGACTTGGTCCTAAATATATCACCTTTCACTTAACATCAAAATGAGCTACAAAGAGAAATTTTTTGGAGCAGATAAAGCTAGATCCAAAAGGGGAGCTTTGGCGTAACTGGTAAAGTTGCTGCCATGTGACTAGCAGGTCACGGGTTCGAGCCGTAGAAACAGCCTCTTGCAGAAATACAGGTTGCGTACAATAGACCCTTGTGATCCGGCCCTTCCTCGGACCCCGCTCATAGCTGGGGCTTAGTGAACCAGCTGCCTTTTTAGATAAAGCTAGAGCCAATCGTGACATTTGAAAGGGAAAAAAAACAGGTTGGAGGAGGAGATGAGGAACAACGCAGCATTCTAATAGGTTCCATTCATCAATTAGATCAAAATTTGGAATCACAACTTCACAAGGATGATCATGTACGGCAACTCCCAGATTAAGTCCAGCTCAAAAGCATGTCGTGAGATCATATGACTATGTGAAGTCAATTCATGGTTTGTTTAGATACTAGTGTTAGTACTATGCTATTATTTAGCTACTAGTTTCATGTTGTCTGACATTCCATATTTTCTAATAAATGATAAAGTGGATCAAAGGAGACATACTTGTTAGCTGCTGGAGCATTCCACGATATCATTAATCCCATGACGAGCATGACGAAGCCATGCATCACAGCCGTTGAAGGATCATAAGGCAATAGCAGCAGCAGAATTGCAGCTAAAGGAACTGCGGAGCCAGAGCTTATTTGAGCTAAAATAATTCTACCAGAATTAGGAAAGCGCTTGGCTAGTACATCCCCCACAATTCCTCCGAACAATCCACCAAGCGAGCTAGCAACATTAAACAAAGTCCAGAGGAGGGCTGTTGCCTTGTGAGAGAAGCCAATAAGCTCCAACCACATAGGGGCGAACGACAATGATGACCAAGGGAATGATCCAGAAATCCCTTGGGCAATAAGTAATTGGAACGACGGAACTTTCATAACTGCTTTTGCTTCTTTTAGCAGTTCTGTCACTTCTTCTTGAAACGGTCGCTGTGGTGGTTGATCCTTTGCATCGCCATCATTGTCAAGAAAACGGGGATCGATGGCGAAGAGACGGACCAAAATTCCAACAGCAACACTTATCGTACCAACCAGATAGAAGGAAATTCTCCAGCCCGGGATCCCTATGAATGATGTTTCGGCTAACAGCACAGACATTGCCCCTCCAAGAGTGGAGCCAAAATTTGCAGTTAGTTGTAGCCATCCGAAAGCTGTACCACGGTTGTTTTCATTAGTTGAGTCAGCAACTAGAGATTGGATCGCTGGCACGACTACAGCAAGTCCTATTCCATTTAATCCTCTAGAAATTGCTATCTGTCATACAACATGAGATTGCTAAAGTGTAAACATACAGCCCAAATTCAAGAAAGTTTAACACTTATATTGTGGTGCTTCATTTAATGGCACGACAATAGGATAAATTCCTAAATGCAACTAATCAAAAAAAGAAAGTTCCTTTAGGCTTAATTCTGGTAGTCTTATTGTCATTAGCTCCTAATAAACATTGAGACAACATTCAATTAATATCAAGTTAATACACTCTCTACCCATAACCCTTATACAAAAAGCATACAAACCCATACAACCCTCTCAACCCCCCCCCCCCCCCCCCCCCCCTCCCCAATCCACATGCACACAAAAGAGCAGTCCGGTGCATGAAATATCCCGTATTCACGAAGGGTGCGGGGAAGGGTCGCACCCCAAGGGCGTGATGTAGACAACCAACCCTAGTACAAGCATTAGTGGTTGCTTCCACGGCTCGGAGACCTTTTGTACCAAACTTTCCATTTCTAACGAAAATAGAGTCCATTTCTGCAATTCCTCAAATTTTAGTTCCATGCCATCAGATAATTAATTCCCAACACACCAGTCAGCAGAAAAACCACTTTATTTTTCTAATTCCTATTTTCAAAACTTTTTTAAAAAACCATTTCTTGAATTCAATACAGATATATATAACAACAACAACAATAACAACTCAGTGTAATCGCACGAGTGGGGTCTGGAGATGATAGTGTATACGCAACCTTACCTCTACCTTGCGAAGGTAGGTAAACTGTTTCCGATAAACCCCAGCTCAAGCAAAGCACAGTTTTAAATAGCAGTCAATACAGATATATATGTGTAAAAAAAAAAAAAATTTGATAGATTCAATGGTAAGACTCTAAAGGTCAACACATCAAATTCAAATTCTGAATTCGCTCCCTAACACAAAAAAAAAAACCAAGAAACCCCAAAAACAACACTAGTTTCATAATTATCAACACCATACATAGAGAAATAAATAATTGACCTGAGTAAAGGTAGAGGAGAAAGCACAAAGGAAAGTGGCAGCAGACCAAAGAAAAGCACCAATAGCAATAACATGAGCTCTGTTATAACGAGCAGCAAGATAAGCAGCTAAAGGATAACAAAGACACTGAATTAATGATCTGAAAAGAGTTAAAGAACCAAGACCAGTTGGGTCAGTATGTAAATCTTTGCCAACTTCTTTGTAAACTCCAGGTAATAAAGATTCATCAGCTTTCTCCATTATACTAGCAAGATTTACAAGTACAAGTGTTAACGTGTTTGATCCGAGCTTCTTTAGCTCCACCATTTTTTTTCAGATGAAAAAATGAAAATGAACGGTTGAGGTTGTTGACTAATTGGCTTAGCCACCGTTTTTTGTTTGAGAAAAATACGTGAATCGGGAAATGTTTGTAATAAATGAGAAAATGACAATAATGGTTATACTCACACTTTTACATACTATATCAGTTGTTACTTTTACTTCGGTTACTTTATTACTTGTTTTTATACAAATTAAAAAATTTACATTTTAATATTAATTAAGAATATAATTAACTATATTAATTTTTACTGTTTTTCACGTAAACACTCCAACGCTATTTACTCCAAGGGAGTACTATCTTTTAATTGTTATTATTTCTTTTTTTATTATGCATCCATTATTATTTTTCTTTTTAATAGTGTTGGGGCTATATTTTTACCGAACTGAAAATTTATCAAAAGTAGTATTTTTACCTTGCACGAGATAAAGATAAGGATATATTATCCTCCTCAGTTCTCATTTATGGGATTACTTTTGAATTTGTTTATTATTATTATGTAATCTCCACCAACTATTTAATAAACTTTAGTTGTTTGATTTAACTAGAGTCGTAACAAAAGAATTTCAAGAAAGTTTCGTCAAATTTCAAAATCCGAACACCAAAAATTGCACCAGATATCAGAAATAGACAAAAAATAACAAGATCTAAGGGATCACAACTACTCAAAAAATATTTAAGGGGTTATTTTGAATCTACCTCCAAAAATAAGGATCATTTATGATATTTCCTTCTTTTTGTAGGTGAACTTAGGAAAATATTTCGGAAGCTCTGCGTGAAAAGGAAGTGAGTGAAATTCAAAAACAATCAAATTTATAAGCGGTAATTGAAAAATAACCACAATTTTAAAAGTAATTAAAATTTAGTCATTTTTCATGTAAAGAAAAATTTGAACAAAACACTATTCAAAAACCCAAAAATATTTCAGCATAATATATTGGAGTTCAAATTTTTTACATGTGAACTTTCAGTATAATATATTGGAGTTGCAGCATAATATACTAGAGTTCCAGCATAATATGCTGGAAGTTCATATACAGGTGCACCAATCTCCAGTATATGCTGGAATTTTCTGTGTTTTAGCAAAATAATGATCTATTTTTCAAAACTTTATAAACGCATGATATTTTTCTATTATTAATCCGAAAATTGGCTAGCCAATGATACTTTCACAAAGGGACTCCACGTGGAAATTAATATGGGAAATGGATATGTGGGGCCTATATAATTGGTAAAGTGGATATAGGGTAATTGGATTTTGGTTTCCTCACTTTCTTTAATGCTTTATTTATATGGTAGGAAAGGGGAGACAGGTGGAGTTTATGTGATGCTTTAGACCAATCAGAAGCTGGTCAAAACTAATTGGTGAGCTAATCTAATACTAGTAATATTAAGTACACAAACTTACTTTCTGATAATCATTCATTAGTGTTTGATTCTTCTTTATTTTTATTAATTAAAACTAGTTAATGTTCATACAAATTGAGCAAACATCACCACATGGACTACGGTCACTAATGTTAAGATTTCCTAGTGCTTTTAGCCTATTACAAGCCGATTTGTCTAATGACTTCTTGTAGAGGCAGACTCCTCCTACATCCCTGAGTAGTTGTTGTTGCACAAAATCTGGAGCAGTTGCATGTAGTATAGTTGAGGTAGTGGATAGCTTTTTCTGGTCCTTCTTGCTTGCATCCTTAGCCAGCAGATGCGCTACTTGACTCTCTTGGCGAAAGTTATGGCGCATTAGTAATTTGGGGCTTCAGACGGAGCATCAATGATCTGCAAAAAGCCACAATATTAGATAAAGCAGTATGGCCCTGATTAATGGCTAGAATTGCATCAGTGGTATCTGTTTCAATTTCCAGTGGAAAAAGATTTTGATCCATTGCAATTTGTAGTCCCTCGCAAATCGCCTGTATTTCTGTATGGAGTGGAGAGAGTGAATGGTCTGTTTTTTGAAACCCTACGATCCATTTCCCTTTGTTGTTTCTGAACCCCCCTCCCCCCCAGCCCAGACTTGTTTCTCTCCGTACAAAAAGCTTCATCGGTATTGAGCTTGTACCAGTGTTGTTCAGGAGGGTACCATTTGATGTGGATTACCATAATCCCTGATGGAGTAGGCCCAGGAGTATTTACGAGGTTGTATTCCAATGTCAGCTTCATGATGCTGGCCCATCTTGGAGGATAATTGTTATTGTTTATGTTGTTGCTATTCCTATTAATCCATATACCCCATAGGATGAATGCCAATAGATTGTCCCAGGGAACTTTAAGGTTGTTGGGATGGCTCTGAAGATTTTTTAAGGATAACAACCAGTTATCTCCCAAGGTTGAGGTAGTAATTTTTAGAAGGTTCCATAGATTGGTGATTATAGGGCATTCCATAAAGATGTACCTAATAGTCTCCGGAAGTTTTTTGCATGCAGGACAAATGGGATCTATGTTGATGCCGATATGCTTTAGGTTGTAACGACAAGGGAGCCTATTATGGTTGCATTTTCATAAGAAGAATTTTAACTTATTTGGACAGTGTATTTTCCAAATCCACTTAAACTGGATTGTTTCTTTATTATCTTCATCCTCTAAGAGTTGGTAACAAGATCGTGTTGTGAACAATGCATTATTGTTCAAACTCCAAAAGGGTGTGTCATAGTTGCCCAGGGGTTTTTGGATGGACTTAATTTTATCAAGGATGGAAGGAGGGAATTCAAAAGATAGTTTGGATAAAGAACATGTTCCATTATCCATTATATCCTTAATAGTGAAATACTTTTCCATTTGTCCTAGTGGGCCCTCTATACAGTTTCTTAGTGGAGGGCAGGAAGGAATCCATTTTGTTTCCCAAATATTAAGATTTGAATTTCTTCCTGGGAGCCATAAAATTCTTTTTGAGCAAATGTCCCATCCCTTTAGAACACTCTTCCAAATGAAGGAATTATTTTTCGACCTATTTATACCATATTTTTGGATAATTAATGTGGCCCAAGGGGCCGTTGTGTTGGTAAGCAGTCTCCAAGATAAGCTTCCAAGGAGTGTCTTATTCTTTGAGGCGGATGTTTTGATGCCCAGGACTTCTTTATCAACTGGGGTCGTAACAGTGTCCCAATTAATAAGATGCAGTTTCTTTTTTTCTATAGTGGTTCCCCAAATAAAGTTTCTTTGAAGACAATCTATTTGTTTATGGATTTTTGTTGGCAGCATCGTATACTGCATGGCATGGTTTGGAATAGAGTTTAAGGTAGAGCGAGCAAGTGTAGTTCTACCTACTATATTCATAAATTTGGTTTTCCAAGTGGATAGCCTTTCCCTCATTTTGTCTATTATGAAGTAATAGTCATGAGATTTTGGATTATTTGTTGGCATGGGGAATCCCAAGTATTTTTCAAATACTTGACTGATCTTGATATTGAACCCCGAAGCAATTTCACTAGCTAAGTCTGTTGGACAGTTTTTTGAGAAAAGGTTTTTTGACTTATCGAGATTAATTTTATGGACTGAAATTTCACATAATTTAGTGATGCATTTGTTGATGGTGTTGTAATTCTTCCTGTCCGCTTTTGCTATCAAGGTTAGGTCATCGGCAAAGAGTAGATGAGAGAAACCAATGCCTCTATTGTGAAGAAAAATAGGGTCCCAGAGGTGTGTGTCCACCTGATGTAAGATTAAGCAGGAAAGCATTTTCATTTCCATAATGAAAATATATGGGGACAAAGGGCAGCCTTGCCTAATTCCTCTACTGGAAGTAAAGAAAGAGTTTTTTTCTCCATTTACTAGGACGGCAGTCTGACTAGTACAAATACAGTTCATGATGAGACTTTTAATTTTAGGAGGAAATTTAAAGTAAGAGAGAGTTAGGTGAATAAATGATCACTCCAATCTATCAAATGCTTTCTCTACATCAAGTTTGAGAATCATGTATGCTTTTTTTCCCTTACTTTTCCTGAGTTGAGTTAAAATTTCTTGAATGATAATTGCATTATCGCAATCCCTTCTTCCTTTTATGAAACTGGATTGGTAGGGGGAAATAATATCATCTAGGAAAGGCTGAATTCTATTAGCAATGATTTTTGTAATAATTTTATAGATGGTGTTGCAAAGGCCTGTGGGCCTGAAATTTTTTAGGTTACTTGCATTTGCTACCTTAGGGATTAAACATAGGTAGGAGAGATTAATCTCCGAGGGGATTATGTTTGACTGAAAGATTTGAGTGCAAATGTTTATCACCGACTGACCTATAATATCCCAGTATCTTTGGTAGAAGAATGGATGTATCCTATCCGGCCCCGGAGATTTGAAGGGTTTGAATGAGAATGTGGCTTTGACTACCTCATCCTGGGATAAGTCAGCATCTAGAGTTTCAAGAGGGATTCTTGATGACCATTGTGGAATGTTTCTCACATCAGCTAAGTTAGTTCGATAATGATTAGTGGTGAAAACATCCCGAAAATATTCAAGGGTGTGGACCAATATGTGGGAAGGGTCGTTTATCCAATTACCTTGGTTATCTTTAAAGAAAGTGATTTTGGTTTCTCCGTGCTTTATTGGAGGCAGAAAGATGAAATTTTCTTTTGTTCGCATCACCTTCTTGAATCCAAGATATCCTAGACCTAAGTTTCCAATATTCATCCTCTAACTTGAGAATGTCGTTGTATTCTCCTATAAGTTTGGCTTCTAGATTTTGAAGGAAAGAGTTATAGTAATAATTTTCAGAAAGTTGTATACCCCTTACTCTAGCATAGATTCTCCTTTTCCTCTCATGAATGTCACCAAATTATTTTCTACTCCAACTTTTTACGTTAGACAAGAATTTACTAGAAACCTGGATATAATTTCTATTGAGCCAACTTTCTTTTACTAAGTTGATAAAATCACGGTGGCGACACCAAAAGGTTTCAAGTCTAAAGGGTTTATCAAGTTGCCCTACATTTTTAGGAGTAAGTTGAATTAACAAAGGGTTATGGTCAGAGTGGATTCTGAATAGGTGGGTAACTACCGCTTCCGGAAAAAGATTAATCTAATTCGTGTTAGCAAAAACTCTATCTAGTCTTTCCATTATTAGTCCCTTATTATTTTTTCTCTTGTTTGTCCAGGTAAATTTAGGGCATTTGAAGCATAGGTCTAAGAGATTACAAGCATTAATACACTGCCACAGTAAGTTAGTTCTATTATTATTAACCCGTCTCCCCCTAGCTTATCATGACATGTGAAGACATCGTTGAAATCTTCCCCTAGTAGCCAGGGTCCCTTAATGTGACCATGCATGTCTAATATATTATTCCATAATGCATTTCTAAGGTTAATATTGTTACTAGCATAAATAGAAGTAAAAACCCAGCATTTATGAGTCGAGATTACCTCAATCGTTGCACTAATCTCCTTATTCCTATGCACGAAGCTGTGTACATTTACCTTTGTGTGGTCCCAAAGGATCACCATACCACTTGATTGTCCTTCAGTCGGAATCTCTATCATGTATGAGAAGCCAAACGGATTGATAAGAGGGAGGTGACTATCCATCTTGGTCTCAAGAAGTGTGATCATGGTGGGACGGTGGGTATCAATTAAATCCCTAAAAATGATTCTAAAGTTCTCGTTGTTACCACCTCTTATGTTCCAGATAATAAAAGTATTAAACCTATTCATGTTGATGGTTGAGTTGTTGATGTCTCCATTTTCTCTAATCCTCCTCGCATAGACTGGATTTCTCCTTTGGAATGGGACAAGGATCATTGCTCGATTCCCTACCATTGGGTCTGCCGGTGGCCTTATGTCGATGGTGCACTTGTAAAGTGCCATTGGACAGTAGAGTATCTGCTTATGTTCCTGCGTCTCCGCAAATAGAAATATCTTTAGCTCTTCGAGGTTTGAATCCTCTTCCAGGTTTGGAGGGATTAAGTTTACCGGGTCTATCTCTTCCTCTATGACGTGATCCTGATTTTGGTTTTGGATAGAAGGATGTGGTTGCATGTTGTGTGCAGTGTGTGAATTTGATGTTTGAGGATGATCTACATGTTCATTCCAAGGAGTAAATACTGGATTTAGATTGGTTACAAACTCCGGAGTGAAGAAAGGGAGTTCCATCACTGGTGATGGGTTTTAGACTGGTATAAAGTGTTGTGGAAGATTCCAGCCTGCTCTCATTGCCTGAGTGATGTTGGCAGTCATGTTTGGTGCAATTGGGGTCAGGACATTGTTCAACCAAATTTGGTTGATGTATTTATTCATGGCTAAACGGACACCCTCCGATATCAGTTGTGCCAAGTAGTGAGAGTTCTGTAGGACTATCACTGTCTCCCTCCCTTATATCATGATGTTGAAGGATATCGCATGTCCTAGTAAACCCATCTCGACCCATGACATTGGTTGGTGATTTTGTGGTAGAGGAGGCTGAATGAGGATCCTTCGTGATGCTTGGTGTTGGTTCTGTGTTGGGAGGGAGTTCTTGTTCATCATATTTGGAGTTAGATCAATCCTTTGGAGTTGTATTAGACGGTAACGTCTTCTTACAGAGATTGGAACTCTTGGCATTCTTGTCTGAGATTTGATGATTTATGAGGGGAAAGGTTTCAGGCGTTTGGGGAGTAGTGTATAGTTCTAGGTTTTTAATGATTGTGATAGTTTTTTTCATGTGTGTTGGTTGGTGTAGCGTATATTTATTGCTGATTTTTGGGTTCAAGGGTTGGTCAATAACCATGTGGTGTAGGTGGTCTGCCATTTGTTCGTCTGGTGTAGTATTACGTGTTTGATTTCCTGTATTTTTTAATGCATGGGATTTATTGTTATTGGGAAGGGGAGGGTCTGCCGTGGTATAGTGTGCTACATGTATCCTAGTGGGTGTATCAAGGTATGGTAGGGTGTAATCGTTGGTTATTGGATGATTTAATGGGGCGTGGGATGATATGGGATCCTGGGGAGGGGGGGTGAGTAATTATTGGAGGGGTATTTATGTTTGTCTGTGGGCCCCACTGTTTGTTAATGACATTTTCTTTGTGAATTTTTTCATTATACATAATATATATCTTTCCTTGATTAGTAGGTTGATTTACTTGATTAAAAGAGAATTTATTTTTATAAGAAAATTTTTGGGTGGAGAGGAACTTACCAGATTTGGCCTCAAAAACTTAACACTGATACCTTGTCCATGATGATCTTGTTGTCTGTCCCGTTGCTGCTTCATAGAGGCCTTCTTATTTCCTTTGTTGAAAGACACCGTCTTCCATCCGTCCTCCTGCAATTCTGTGCCAACTTGATTGGTGAGACCTCCATCTTCTCGTCTGCCTTAGGTGACGATTCACTATTTAGCTGAGATTATTTTATTGGGCAGTGTAGAGTCATATGGCCTAAATGCCCGCATCGTTTGCAGAGCATATTCTCCCCCTCATAGTAAATATGTTATTTATGTGAACCAATGAATATGTGAGGGATGACCGGTTTATCAAGTGGTAATTCCACGCATAGTCTTGTGTATCTGCCTCTCAAGGCTGCTGATGTACAAACGTCCACTTTCAGTAGTCGACCCAGGGTGTTACCTACTTTTTGTAAGATCAATCCATCGTAAAATTCTATTGGAAGTTGAGGCAGTCGAATCCATATTGCAGTGTAGGCTTGTCTGGCTTGAGATGCCACAAAATTTGGTACCCAACGTTGTACAGATAGGAAGTGACCATTGATGAACCAGGGCCCCTTTTGTATTGAATTAGTCATGTTTTCTTCTTTAGTAAACCTGACTATATAGTAGTCCTCACCCAGGTCGATTAGTGGGAAATTTTCAGTGGGTTTCCACATCTCTATTAATTTTTTTTTAGTATATCGTGTGCGATTTTCCTTCCTTGTAATTTAATGATGATTGAGTTTCTCCAAGGGTAGTAAATCCTTTGTTTTTCCTCCGTGGATATAGCGACTGAGAATTTGTTATTTATTTATTGTATACCCTGGGAGTTTCCCTGGTCTAAATTCTCATCCTCCTCTATAATGGTTTGGTACGCTACCGGGGGAGTTATGGATATGTTATTGTTCATTTCTTTTGAGAGGAGTTTCTCTTTAAAGGAAGGTGCGTCAGTGTCCATGAATGTTAACATGGGGTTTATGTCTGATGGTTTGGGAGGGGTGGTGGTGTGGTGGTGTGGGTTAGACATCAGCAGGAGTTTCCTCACTTGGTGGGTCGCCGGAAATCGTGTGCTCGAGAAAGAAAAGCTTTTGTAGATAGAATTATAACTTGTTTGGCCAAAGTATTATTTTTTGGGCTAAAAGTGTTTTTTATCTCAAAATTAATGTGTTTAATTGCCAGACTTTTAGAAGGAAAAAAAATGTTTAGAGTCGAAGTATAAGCACTTTTTAAGAAGCAGAAAAAAATAACTTCTCCCAAAAGTATTTTTTTGAAAAATAAATTTGAGAAAAATACATTTAGAAATATTTTTTAAAAGATTGGTCAAACACTAATTGCTGATCAAAAGTATTTTGTAAATTAATTAGTTAAATACAACCTGTTTTCACCAAAGTTAATTTTTTTAAAAAGTGCTTCGAGAAAAGTAATTTTCGAAATAAACTGATTTTAGAAGTTTGACTAAATAAGCCATTGGATTCATACCTATAGCGTGTGAAAGATTGCCAATGGTACTACCAAACCATACAAATATACAAGCTCACTCAGTATCATTTTCCTGAAATTCCACTTTAATTTGTATAAAGTTATTTGTTTTTATACCCAATGAAATGTACAACAATGACTCGTCTCAACTACAAAATGAAAATGTAGGAATTAGGTAGTTCTAAATACTGAAAGGTTCTTCTTGTGATAAACGAAAAAAAGGTGTCAGCCAAATTGGGATGGATAGATATAAATAATGCTACTACATGTTATCTTTTATTTAATTTCTTTATCACATAATTATTGGTAATTATATTTATTTAATGCAAGATATGAAATCAAAATTTAAAAAAATAAAACATTAAATTCATTATTCTCTTTGTTCCAGTTTATGTGAACATTTTTTTTTTGGTTCACTTAAAAAAGAATGACCTATTTCTAGATTTGAAAATAATTTAACTTAACTTTTATTGCTACTCTTAATGAGAAGTTTTTATAGCCACATAAATATTTTGGCATGTTTAACACCATAAGTCAAATGAGTTATAACATAAATATCATGGCATGTTTAACACCACAAGTTTCAAAAGAATTACAGTCACACGATGTTATGACTTGTTTAGGATCATAAGTTTTAAAAGTTTTCATTCCTTCTATTACTTTTTATGTACTTCTAGCCTGTTTGGTCAAACTTTTTTTTTTTTGGCCAAATGTATTTTTTTTTTTCCAAAAGTGTTTTTGGCCAAAAATTGAGGTGTTTGGCCAAGCTTTTAGAAGGAAAAAAGTGTTTTTGAAGAGAAACAGAAGCAGTTTTTGAGAAGCTTCTCTCCAAAAGCACTTTTCTAAGTACTTTTGAGAAAATACACTTAGAAGCAATTTTCAAAAGTTTGTTCAAACACTAATTACTGTTCAAAAGTGCTTTTCAAAATAATTAGTCAAACACAAACCGATTCTCATAAAAAATACTTTATTGAAAAGCACTTCTCAAAATAAATAGATTTTAGAAACTTAGCCAAACAGGTTACTGCAACATTTTATATAGGTAGTAATGTGATATCCAGGACCAAATAAGTAATTTTCATGGCATGTCTACTTCTTTATGTATAATAAGACCTATTTTTAAAAAAAAAATTCTAATCATCATATATATACTATATTATAAGCATGAAGAATAAAAGTTGAACGTGAAAGACCAAAATGACCATATAATATTATTAGACTGTATGCCCTTAAAATTTATATTAATAATACCTTCAATATTATTAACAAAAGTTAGTTTTGTAATATTAAATTTGACTTGAAAATTATCAAAAAATTTATTAAGGTACATGTATCTAAATTCTTCACTATACAAAGATAAACTCTTTAACTTTCCTTGCGTAGAATAATTTTTTTGAGCTAACATTTACAGTTCATACATTTTATCTTAGCTTAAATATTCAAATTGTTGTGGTTTCTAAGTGCAATTCTTTTCTTATAAATGTAATCATGATTCAAAGTGTGTTACCATCCATGTACAAAATGATATAATTTTTTTTTAATTTTATACTAATTATATGGGATAGACGAGCAACGTGCGTGCCCGAAAACTAGTTATTATTAAATATGTATCACTGGTTGTGCATTATTTTTTCAAAATTGCGCATACATGAATCTCAAGCAGGTTAATTTATTTTAAACTTGAAAAGATTTAAACATAACACGTTTTCAGAAAAAATGGTTGAGAGTATAATATTTTCCACAAACAAGATTATATTTGGGCGAAGTGCACCATTAGCTACTTTTAAATCCGCTCGTAAAATATATTCATAATTTATAATGTATTTAAAAATTATCCAATTCACCCAAACTTCAAGACTAAGTATCCTGAATTTGGAATTCAGGACTTAGTGTCCTGAATTTTTCAGTTGCTAATTTGAAATTCAAGACTAAGTGTCATGAATTTCTAAACTGCTAATTTAAAATTGAGGACATAAGATTCGAACTTTTGGATAAGATTTTCGAACTTTAGGACATGATGGACTTTGAGGTTTAAACTTTAGGATGTCGCATCCTGACGTTGAGCGAATTGGCTAATCTTTAAATATATTGTAAACTGTGAATATATTTTAAATATCATGCTTAAAAATGGCTATTTGGTGTCATTTCCACACTATATTTTTACAAAGTAAATAACATTTTGGGCCCATTTGATATTATGGATCTAGAACAAACCCAAATGGGTAAAAATAGCATGGGCTGGCCAGTTATCGGACTGGTCATTCAAAAATAGCCAGTGTTTGTCAAATCATTAAAAATAGCCACTATTTGCTGCAACAGAGACCGTTCCAGCATAATATACTGGAGTTCGGTGCACCTGTGTATGAACTTCCAGCATATTATGCTGGAACTCCAACACACGGAAAGTTCTAGCGTAATTACTGGAAATTCGAGCACCTGTGTATGAACTTTCAACATATTATGATGGACCGGTATACTTTGATGGAACTCCAGTACAATATACTAGAGTTCCAGTATACTTTGTTGGAACTCCAGTATATTATGCTGGAGTGTTTTTCGGATTTTGAACAGTGTTTTCGTTTAGATTTATCTTTACATGAAAAGCGGCTAAATTTCGATTACTTTTGAAACTGTGGCTATTTTTGATTGACCACTTGTAAGTCTGGCTATTTTTGAATTTCTCCCAATTCCTTCAAATAGGCCGGATTTAACAAACAAGAAAAATTAACCTAAATAGCTGCACACTCAGCTGCTTAAATTAGAAATAATATGTGTATGATGGTGTATAATTTATATATCGACTTCTGACCATCTGTTTGTGTTAAGATCCCAAAAATAAAAGCTCCAAACCCCTAAAAACGGTTGAGTCAAATTGGACCAGATTTACTGCCACGACCCAAAAATCTATTAAGGTCGTGATGGCACCGGACACCACTGTCTGGCAAGCCAACAATAAATGATCAATTTAGTTCTCGTGTTAGTATTTTTGAAATCATGATTTTTCTTCAATTCAATAGTAAAAGGTGGACTTAACAGCATAAATAATAATGTTCTTAACAATTTCAAAAATCAGGTACAGTACTGGTCCAATAATATCAGGTACAGTAGAGAAGAGAATAAATACGAGACGCAGTAAATATATGAAACAAACAGGTATAGCATACGTGGTACAATCCCCTCCTTACGATTTACTCAGCTCTCAGCTAGCAAGTTCCCTCCGTAACCGGAGCATATACATAGATATAGTAGATTTCATCAAGGAGGTTGTTATAATTCAAATCAGGGGAAAAACCCTCATATACACTGGCTTCTTGCTAAATGCCGAGGCGTACGGCCCAATCCAATATAAAAGTAAATTGTGCACTGCCGAGGGTCGAACAGCGCAAACCATAGATTCATCTATTAACCGGCTGAAGCAAATCATTCATGCGACACGGTAAAATATAATTTAAAAGAATTATCCTGCTCGCGAATCATACATGTGACGCGGTTACACATAGACTTCATAAGTTATTAAAGTATTCCCTCATTCTTTTCAAAATATGAAATCTCAATGAAAACTTTCAAGATCCCCACTTTTATAACAATTTCAGCTACTTTCAAAAATATTTAATTAGCATACTCAATCCAACTCCTTCTCAAGGCAAACAATAAACGTAAATCAATAATAATACTAACAAGGCATAATGTAAGCTTAAAACTACCCGGACATAGGCATAGCTAGTAGTTGCGTACTGACTCTCGTCACTTCGTGCGTACGTAGCTCCCACAAATAGAAGCACGTAATAATTTAGTTTACCTATGGGGTAAATTCCCTCTTACAAGGTTAGGAAAGAGACTTACCTCGCTCCGAAGTTCCTTCTCCGGCTCCCAAGCCTTTCCAATAACTCGAACCGATGCTCAATGCTCCAAAACTAGTAAATAAATGTGAAAATCCATGAATATATACTCTAATACTTCTTATAATCCAATTTATAATACAGTCCAATTTCGTTCTAAAAGCCGATAAAAATCACCCTCAGGCCCACGTGCCCGGATTTCAAAAAATTTCGAAGATAATCACTACCCATAACCTTATGAACTCAAGTGTATGATTTATTCCCAATTCCATGCCCAAATTCATGGTCAAAATCCAAAAGTACAAATTCTAGGTCTTCTACCAAAAACCTCATAATTTATACTAATTTCCATATTTAAATCCTTATACAAACCATGTATTTAACTTATAATGAGTGGGAATCACTTACCTTGACATTGATGACGAAGAATGAGCTCCAAACTCGCTCCAAGACTGGCTCTCATGGAGGAAATGAAGTGAAAATGAGCCAAGCCCTCGTTTTTAAAGAGCACACTGCCCAGCCCAACCCCGACCTTCGCACCTGCAGCTTCGCAGGCGCGAGACACCCTTCCGCTTTTGCGCGCTCTTCCGCTTCTGCGAGTGACTTTTCGCTTCTGTGCTTGCACAGATGCGGATAAAATCTCCGCACCTGCGGGACTTCACTTGGATGGCCTGCTCCGCTCTTGCAACTCCAGTATCGCTCTTGCACCCTCCGCACCTGCGGCCAACACCTCGCAGGCGCGGGTACACCAGATATCAACTGCCTGGACTCTTCTTCCAATTCCAAATTTGATCCGTTAACCACCCGGAATTCACCCGAGGCACCCGGGACCCCGTCCAATTACACCAACCAGTTCCAAAACACATTATGAACTTAGCCGAGTCTTGAAATCACATCAAACAACATCGAAATTACGAATCGCAACCCGATTCAAGCTAATGAACTTTAGAACTTCAAACTTTAACATTTGATGCCGAAACATATCAAATCACGTCCGGTTGACCTCAAAATTTGCACGCAATTCATATTCGACATTACGAACCTACTCCAACTTTCAGAATCCAAATCTGACCCCGATAACAAAAAGTCCACCTCCGGTCAAACTTCTCAAAAACCTTCAAATTTCTAGCTTTCGCCAAATGACCCCAAAATGACCTACGGACCTCCAAATTCATATCTGGACACGCTCTCAATACCAGAATCACCATACAAAGTTGTTCCCAGACTCGGAATCCCAAAAGGACATCGATAACATTGTAATGCACTTCTACCCAAATTTATAAAGTTCTTCCAAAATGATAACTTCCACAATAGGCGCCGAAATGCTCGCGAGTCATCCAAAACCCCATCCGAGCATACACTCAAGTCCAAAATCATCATACGAACCTGTTGGAACCTTCAAATCTCGATTCCGAGGTCGTTTACTTAAAAATCACAATTTAGTCAATTTTTCCAACTTAAAACTTCCGAAATGAAAATTTCTCTCCAAATCAACTCTGAACTTCTCGAAATTCAATTCTGACCACGCGTACAAGTCATAATACCTAAAGTAAAGCTGTTCATGGCCTCAAACCGCCAAACGACACGCTAGAGCTCAAAACGATCGGTCGGGTCATTACATTCTCTCCCACTTAAACATATGTTCGTCCTCGAACGTGCTAATAACTGCTTTAGATTTGTTCGAAATCATTGTTTAAAACCTCGTGCACCTACTCGTGATACCACAACCCTCTTGAGCACATTAGCTCGAGCAAACCTGAAAATTCTCTTTTTACTTGGTCAAATAAGCCTTAGAGCCAAATTCCAACCTCTGAAATTCTCTACCAGGTCTGTTTCCAACATGCGAACACCGTATCCATCACTACACGATGTACCAATACATGATTGCATACTTGTTCTGAATCCACACCATGCACTGCATAATTCACCTGACCATAAAAACTCTCTCTAGCAATAATAGTCAAAATTCCACGTTTCTTATGCCAATAACACAACCCATGACACATATAAGTCATATTCCAACTCTTGCAATACTGCCACGACGAAAGAGATGTGTAGAAATTCACAACTACTGCTGATTCAACAAATCATTGAGTCTCTCCTCCTGATAAGAACCATTACTTCATTATGAACCAAATAACGATATTTTCTTTCAGATATATTGCATATAAATCTGATTGCACTGATTCCATGCCCAATAATCTCGTCTCACCCAGTACAAGCCGCTCAGACAATAAGCCACCTCAGACACTGCCAAAGGCCTCATATAATGCCACAATGTGCCCACAAGCTACACGCTCGAATGTGATTCATGAGGGAACGAACTTTAGAAAGAACTACTCAACCCACGTAACTAATTAGACAACCGAAATGGGGTTATGAACCTTCCTCAGAAAACGAGAAGCAATACACGAAATAATAGGTAGGGGATACTATACTCAACATCACAATGTTTCAGCATGCAACCCGATCCAACCATGATACCCGTGGCGGCATGCCACTTGATCCACACATAAAAATTTATAAGAAAATGATTACCGAGAAAAATTCTCCTAACTACGAAATACTCAAATATCGACTACAAACACGCGGAGTGAATAATACAAATCCTGGAGAGACAGATAGCTCCATACGCTACGAAACTCAAGCACAATCTTGGAGCAATAGGTGACATGTATCTTGAGATCCATCATGCTCTCACAACAGCACGAATTACCTGGAAGCTCAATACGAGTGCAATTAACCAAAACACCTCACAACCCATATGGCACAATACAATATTACATGAAATAGCCAACGATGAAATGACATCCAACGTCTGAATACTCCCCCATAACAAGGCTATGCTCAGATAAACACGTCCGACATGATACAGAGCCCACATTCACATCTAGATCCATCCACGAGCCTCAAATCGATTCTGATCATACTGCATAGGGCCAATTAACTTTCAGGGGTCCATAATACCCCTCTTTCCCATAAAGCACGAGAACAACCGTCAAATTCGTGGCAAACTTCCACGGTCCACAACTGAATGAACCAACTATTCCTCAGGCATAAATTCTCACATTAGCGATAGTACCAAAATCTCCATACTTGGTTTCAACCTTTAATAAATTAAGTGACTACATGCCACACTTATACAATCTTCTCGTGAAACACGCCCCCACGACCTTCTGCACTAGGTAACAAGTCTACACATCCATACCACCAGCCATACAAATGTTGTAAAGAATAACAAAGATCCACCAATCAGAACATAAAGCCTCTTACATAGTACACTGATCTCAGGTGACGCTAAAGACACTAGCAACTTACTCTAACATCTGAATCCTTTCCTGCTCATTCGAGCTTGTGACTTTCTTGCTAACACCGAACCGAAACTTTGATCCTCAACTCCCAAATTCCCATGCCGCTCAATGCACCTAACATGACACTACGCGAGAGCACAAGAATTTCACCATAACTCCAGAACCACTAACGGAATAAATACT
The DNA here is from genome assembly GCA_005239505.1 of Nicotiana paniculata. Lineage (NCBI taxonomy): Eukaryota > Viridiplantae > Streptophyta > Magnoliopsida > Solanales > Solanaceae > Nicotiana > Nicotiana paniculata. The sequence continues at coordinate 44,281 of ML365787.1, forward strand.
TCATAATATAGAAACCTTTCGCTTAAATTATTTCAGGAGAACCATTGCAACACGCGACTGAATTTCCATAACCGTAGAAAATACAAACCTCAAATTGTGGTCTAAACCACCATAACTCTATTGGGATCCATCTACCCACAACAGGCCATGATAACCAAAAGCCTCAAAATAAATCAAATTACGGTATCCGTATGTACCGCCAAAACTCACCTGTATAACTAAAGACGCTGAAGGAACTAATCATTGCTACCATCATGCCAATTCAACCACTGCTACCCAAATCAATTTCTTCTAATTTACTTTGGACTTGCCTAGAAAATAATAATAGCTCCATTCAAAATATAACGAACTCAATCCGCACTCATCCTGAGCGACCCAATTAACGAGACCACGTCGTCTCAAAACCCACGAACCATCTCATACCCTCCTTGTGCACACATTCGCATATTCAACCGGTACACTTATTCCGATAATTCCCCTACGAATCCCAAGTTATTTTCTCCCATGCCTCCAATTCCACACTGCAGACCGACGATAACATAGAACACGCCAAGCCCTTTTCATAATCCACTGCAAAAGCTCGATACTTAATCATACCACGGACTCGAAATCCTTAGGCACCGCACTTTAATTTTGAACCTACTAGGACCATAGTTGAGAGTCACCCACTCTGACTTGTTACCAAATATAATCAAACTCCAAGGCCCTGCTCACACATGAATACCTTCTCAAAGAAGAAACAGGTTGAATTCATTTCCTTAAACATCACATCCACACAAACCATAGTCTCTGAGCCTTCCCAAAACCTGAACATGAACCGATAAGGCCAAAGATAACACACATTCCTTAAATCATTTGCTCAAACTACCACTTACGTTTTCTTTACATAGTCGTAATAGCACACCAATGACCATAAACCTCACAAGTAGATAAACATGCAATCCAATAGAGACGGTGGGGCTCCTCCACTTAGCTTGAAGCTACAATTATATAACCCTAGGACCCATCGAGACTCCTCCTTCCCCATTTACATCGGCTAAAAGTCCATCATTGCATTCCAAACTCGAAGTCATGTTGTATCCAAATAAAATCCGTGGACCTAGTCCCTGTGCACCGTGAATTCTCAAATGGCTCCAAACTTCCCTCAACGTGTGTGGCCATCCTACCACAGAACCCATATGTTACTCTGTCACTCTCCCACTTTGGTTAAACCCTCTCCTTTAAGCAACTACTTGACTTCTGCTTTTCATACTTGACCTACTAGCAATTCAACCACCGCAAAACACCTCCAACATGTCCTTCCTCATCCTTCGCTGCCCAATTGTTTCCCCAATTCCAAATCTATCTCTGTAACGCCCGAACAATGAGTTTCTACCAACTCTAAACCTCTTAAACGGCCATCTTCCTCGATCCATCAACAATAGGAACACCAAGTCGATTCTGAACCACTGCACACCGCGATTCTCTGACAACTTCTTCCCTGACATCATTTGTGACATCCCTCCGCATAGGCGGATTGAAGAAAACCATAACACGGGCGAACTTAGAACACTCATCACATCATAAATGGGAACTCCACCATGCTCAAAAATACCTAGTCTCACTCCATCAACCCAATTCTGAACATTTCTAGTCCGATTGCTTTTCCCCCGCCGGAAATAAAATACCGAATCTCTACATGATGCACTGAGTAAACCTTCTTCCAAGTCATTCATTGCTACGACGCATAGACAAGCATCCTTCCATTACACCACATTGTGCGATAGCAACGCACGAAGCGTCATAACAATCAATGTCAATCTCAAAACTTTAGATAATACTGATACAGAGCTCCAATGACAGAACGACGTTCCGCAAGGCGACGACAATAGCCTAATCAGATACGCAGGGAGAAACATCCTGCACCACATCTGTTGTACCATTACAATTTCTCATTTCCCGATTTATAACAAGTGTTTTACGTCTCATAAGATTGAATAAGGAAGAATCAAAGGCATAAGCCTCAAATGAATTAAATCGCACGATGAGGAATCAAGAAGGGAAATGCTCCTAACAACCTTGTAGCATCTCGAAGATAAGTACAGACGTCTCTGTACCGATCCAGAAGACTCTACTAGACTCGCTCATGACTCGTGAGACCTAAGTGAACCTAGTGCTCTGATATCATGTTGTCACGACCCAAATATTCATTAAGGTCGTGATGTCGCCGGACACCACTATCGGGCAAGCCAACAATAAATGATCAATTTAATTCTCGTGTTAGTATTTTTGAAATCATGATTTTTCTTCAATTCAATAGTAAAACGTGGACTTAATTGAATAAATAATAATGTTCTTAACAATTCAATACTAAATAAATCGTAATCATCCCAAAACCCGGTGTCACAAGTGCATAAGAGTTTACTAAGGAATAACATAAAATACAATAACTATCCGGAATACAATTTGGATAGAACGGAAAATACCAATACTCCGAAGGAGACTCTACTGGCTGCAGATCGTACATAAGATGCAGCTCGTCTAATTCCCCGTGTCAACCATGCCGTTGCATTCACAAGGCCACCAAACTATATATATTCTTGTACAACAAAATGTACATCAAGTGTGGTATGAGTACGGAAATAACGCGTACCTAGTAAGTATCCAGTCTAACCCTGAAGAAGTAGTAATGAAGGGTCGACTTCAACACTTACTATTGGTCCAATAATATTGGGTACAGTAGAAAAGTGAATAAATACAAGACAAAGTAAATATATGAAACAAACAGGTATAGCATACGTGGTACAATTCCCCTCCTTACGATTTACTCAACTCTCAACTAGCAAGTTCCCTCCGTAACCGGAGAATATACATAGATATAGTGGATTTCATCAAGGAGGTTGTTATAATTCAAATCAGGGGAAAAACCCTCAGATACACTGACTTCTTACCAAATGTTACGCATGATTCCATGAGGATAATATATATATATATAGGAAATGCCGAGGCGTACGACCCTATCTAACATAAAAGTAAATTGTGCACTGCCGATGGTCGAACGACGCGAACCTTAGATGCATCTATTAACCTATCGAGGCGAACGACCCGCTCCCATGAAAGTGTGGTACATAAATCCTACCGAGGCGAATGGCCCGATCCCATAAGAGTAGTATAAGGAAGTACACCGCTCGCGAATCATACATGCGACGCAGTCAATATAAATTTAAAGGAATTACTCCGCTCGCGAATCACACATGCGACACAGAAAAATATAATTTAAAAGAATTACCCTGCTCGCGAATCATACATGTGACATGGTAAAATATAATTTAAAGAATTACCCCGCTCGCGAATCATACATGCGACACGGTAAAATATAATTTTTAAAAATTACCCGCTCACGAATCATATATGCGATTCGGTTACACATAGACTTCTCAAGTTATTAAAGTATTCCCCCATTCTTTTCAAAATATGAAATCTCAATGAAAACTTTCAAGATCCCTATTTTTATAACAATTTCAGCTCCTTTCAAAATATTTAATAAGCATACTCAATCCAGCTCCTTCTCAAGGCAAACGATAAGCATAAATCAATAATAATACCAACAAGGCATGATGTAAGCCTAAAACTGCCAGACATAGGCATAACTAGTAGCTGCGTACGGATTCTCGTCACCTCGTGTGTACATAGCCCCCACAAATAGAAGCACATAATAATTTAGTTCACCTATGGGGTAAATCCCTCTTACAAGGTTAGAAAAGAGACTTACCTCGCTCCGAAGTTCCTTCTCCGGCTCCCAAGTCTTTCCAATAACTCGAATTGATGCTCAATACTCCAAAACTAGTAAATAAATGTGAAAATCCATGAATATATACTCTAATACTTCTTATAATCCAATTTATAATAAATTTCAATTCCGTTCTAAAAGCTGATAAAAATCTCCATCAGGCCCACGTGCCCGGATTCTGAAAATTTTCGAAGATAATCACTACCCATAACCTTATGAACTCAAGTGTATGATTTATTCCCAATTCCATGCCCAAATTCGTGGTCAAAATTCAAAAGTACAAATTCTAGGTCTTCTGCCAAAAACCTCATAGTTTATACTAATTTTCATGTTTAAATCCTTATACAAATCATGTATTTAACTTATAATGAGTGAGAATCACTTACCTTGACATTGATAACGAAGAAGGAGCTCCAAATTCGCTCCAAGACCGGCTCTCATGGAGGAAATGAAGTGAAAATGAGCCAAGCCCTCATTTTTAAAGAGCACACTGCCCAGCCCCGACCTTCGCACATGCGGCTTCGAAGGTGCGAGACACCCTTCCGCTTCTACGCCCTCTTTCCGCTTCTGCGAGTGGAGTTTTGCTTCTGCGCTTGCGCAGATGCGGCCAAGAGCTCCGCACCTGCGGACCTTCACTTGGTCGGTCTTCTCTGCTCCTACGACTCCAGTGTTGCTCTTGTGCCCTCCGCACCTGCGGCCAACACCTCGTAGGTGCGGGCACACAAGATATCAACTGCCTCAACTCTTCTTCTAATTCCAAATTCGATTCGTTAACCACCCGGAATCCACTCGAGGCACCTAAGATCCCGTCCAAGTATACCTACCAGTTCCAAAACACATTATGAACTTAGTCGATCCTTGAAATCACATCAAACAATATTGAAATCACGAATTGCAACCCGATTCAAGCTTAATGAACTTTAGAACTTCAAAGTTCAACATTCGATGCCGAAACATATCAAATCACGTGATTGACCTCAAATTTGTACGCAAGTCATATTCGATATTACAGGCCTACTCCAACTTTCAGAATCCGAATCCGACCCTGATATCAAAAAGTCCTCTTCCGGTCAAACTTCTCAAAAATCTTCAAATTTCTAGCTTTCGCCAAATGATCCCAAAATGACTTACGGACCTCCAAGTTCATATCCAGACATGCTCCCAATACCAAAATCACCATACGAAGCTGTTCCCAGACTCAGAATCCCAAATGGACATCGATAACATGGTAATGCACTTCTAGCCAAATTTATGAAGTTCTTCCAAAATACTAACTTCCATAATAGGCCGAAATGCTCCCGGGTCATCCAAAACCCCATCCAGGCACACGCTTAAGTCCTAAATCATCATACGAACCTGTTAGAACCTTCGAATCTTGATTTCGAGGTCATTTACTCAAAAATCACACTTTAGTTCAATTCTTCCAACTTAAAACTTCCGAAATAAGAATTTTCTCTCCAAATTAACTTCGAACTTCCTGAAATTCAATTCTGACCACGCGTACAAGTCATAATACCTGAAATGAAGCTGTTTATGGCCTATGATCATGCCCAACTATGACTTATAAAAAGGACTAAGCGGTCGTTGCAAATATAATCTGGGTATTTAGCCCAAAGTTGAATCCCAATGGGAATTAACCTATCAATTACTTTTACCAAACTTACCAAATTCTCCGTAATCAACTTCCCATATGTTTTGAATAAAAATTGGTGATATTTCTACTAACTATGACTAAATAAGATTAATCAAACTAAGAGCTAACTAAGACTGAGTTGTAAACAAATAAGACAAAGGTCTAAGGTTGTGATTTCCCCTATTGATGAACTCCCTTCCTGTTATGTGTCATATAGATTTTCCTAATCTTCTCTATCGATCATGAGCACTCTTACTACCGTAACTCTCTCCCGAGTAATTACGACAATTTACTAGATGCACTCTCCCGAGTTACGCTAGCTGGCTTTTATTACAGCTCACTTAGATCGCACCCAAGGTTTCGTTATCCCTAATCCCACCTTTAAACCCTTGGTTATTGATTCCTCATATACTTTGGGAGTGGTGATGTTCAACAACTACCTAAATATGCACTCTCTCCCGAGTAATACATACTAAATAGACCCAACTAATTGAGGGCCCTTCAATTAACTATAACAAGAATGTAGTTGAACAAATAGAGATTAAACTGGGCAAACTATATTAACACAACAAGAAGTTCATCCTTCAACAGGTTCCATCAAAACACTAGACTAAAGAAATTAGCTACTCATAATTGTGTTCATAATAACAACAGCAAAATTCATCATGAATGATAACAACAAAAGGAATAAAGGTAGAACTCGATGCCGAATTATCCTCCTTGCCTCTTGCCTATCCTTACCTTGAACAAAACTAATAAAACCTTGATATCCTCTCTTTTGAGAAAGCTGGACCTTTTATAGGTTAAGTGGAATTACTCCCGATCTTCCAAAATTGCCCCCTGAAGTTACCGCGTCTGGACGGACTAGCGCGGCCGTGCTCGAACCGCACTAAATTCAATCTACTATGTACCATTTCTTCTGGACTAGCGTGGCCGCGCTAATGGCACTTAATTCTGCCCTATTTCTCCTACTCTATCATGGTCGCGCTAAGGCCACGCTTGGCCCACGCTAGAGCGGGTCAACTATTTTTCTCTTTTTCTCTTCCTTCTTTCATACGTACTTAACTCCGAGGGGCTTTCCTTGCTTTAATTTAGATCCAAACACTGTCCTATGTCCTCATAAGCATGACTCGCTCCTACGAAACATAAAATCCACAATTAGAGCCACTCCATTGTCATTTAACCCTCCTAGAAAAGTGAAGCATAGTAAAGTTGGGGTATAAATAGTCGCTAAACTACATGAATCTAGCCTATTATCAGTACCCCACACTTAAATCATTTCTGTTCCTCGAGCAATCCACCATACTCTATAAAGGTTCCTTCACTAAGTATTTCCCTAACGTGTCACACCAAGAACATATTACCAACGTTGCGTCTAGTAGTGTAACATCTTTGCCTCAAGAGTTGACTCTCACGTGCCGTGCAATATCCATACTTACTCAATTTACTCTATACAGAGGTCAAGACTTACCTTTCCTTCATGAATCAAGTGTCCTCACATCACACAAGAGAGTAGTTCCACAAGTAATAACATTAAGAACAATTAGGAACTCAGATAGACAAAATTCACTCACTTTCAGAAAGACATTCATATGCCACAAAAATGCACTATAGGCTTGCCCGTAGTGTACTACTTTACTAATCGAGCCCATTCAGTCTAAGATCAATTAGGACTTCATTTGGTTGTAATATAGGCTAAGGGACGAGTAGGATATATTTGGATATAGTGACTAACCTCCCTAAGCACTTTTAATACAATTACTTTCGCATTCAGAACCAAACTTATGTCAGACCAGACATTCCACCACTCTTCTATTTGTAACACCCCCAAACTCCTTTAGGTGAAACTTTGTATCAAGTCACCACTTATCAAGGACTATATTTACTTTTTTTTCTCTCTTTTCAAGTGGTGCTTATTCATTCATTTTTCAAAACACTAATCCTTTTTCCCTATTTCATTGGTTCCACTCAAAAACCAAACCAACCACCCCCCACTTTAAATTTTACATACTTCATAACAATTCAAGTGCTCATGGGAGGTAAAGGGGTTCAAACAGATGGGTCATTCAAACAATTGGGTAAGGTTTGTATTGTGGTTGCCAAAGAAATAGGCTCATAGGCTCAACGGGGTTAACTACGATAGATCACATTTAAGTGGGTATACTTTATATATCTGGCTTAACAAAGAAATATCTATATCACTTCTAAGACTGAATAAAGCTACTATTTCGCGTTGCACACATAGAGGGAAAGTTCGAGGCATCAAATGCAGAACATAGAATACAATGCAGCTCACACACACTTGGAACATGACTCACTCCAGATTGGCTTATCAAAACACTCTCGTCTGAGTACTCAAGTCAGTTACAAACATACAATTTAAGGCACTCTAACAAGGATCAACGCTGAGACTAAGCGTCAAACTCTAGTGTCTACTGTGTTCAGGTGTAACAACGATAAGGGATTATCTTCCTATCTCAGCTCATCGCCCATAAGTACCAATTTAAAAAAAACTAGAAACAAAATAAACAAAAACTAACTACACCCGGTTCAAGAAAAACCCTTGGAAAAGAATCGCGGTCCAAAAAAAAATCAAAGGGGAGTTACTACACTACCTAAAACAGAAAATTTTTTTGGTATTTTCTTTAGACTTACGTCCCTCGAGAAACTGTCTAGGAAATCCGTCGTTAGGAAGAGTCCAACATATTTCTGATTTTTTTTATGGTCGACTTAGACCCTCAAGAACCCTGTCGAATGAGATCCGTCATCGGGACAAGTCGACTTACATAATTAAACTACTACTTAAAACCAAAAAAAAACAAAAGAAAACAAAAACCAAAAGAACACAAAAGAAAGCATATAACAATTATGTTCCTACATATATACACATATAATGAAGTGTCCCCCACCCCACACTTAAAAGGAAGACATGTCCTCATGGCATACAAAATAAAGAACTGTGAGGTAAAGGAACTTCCCTGAAGGATCAATCTTGATCAGAGACCGTCCCCAGGTCCAGATGACAAGCACGACCCAGAGCTCGCAACCAACCCATTATTTTCTTCTCTGATTTTGCATTTTGGGTGGCTAGCGCATCAACTCGC
>ML365788.1:0-64390 GCA_005239505.1 Nicotiana paniculata
CTTATCAAGAACTGTCCTCAGTGGGAAGTGGAATGGAAAAAGGAGAGATATGAAATAAGGAATGGGAAGAAGGAACTGGTCTAACCTAAGAAAACCACAACAAAAGCTATGGTTGCTGCTTGGGGGGAAAGTTCAGATGAAGAATCAGAAGATGGTGAGAATTAAGATCAGGAGCTCATGGCAATTGGAGAATCCGATGAGGAATCACATGAAGAACCAGAGTTAAGTATCTCCCATCTTAAAAATAAAATAAAGCTCCTATCTAAGGAAAAACTCTCTGAGTTGCTACTTGATTTCATGGATGATTCCGAAGAAACAACCAAAGAGAAGGAACAACTCTCTACAGAATGTGAAATGCTAAAAGCAAAATGCATGAACCTGGAAATCAGACTTAGTGAATCTGAAAAGAAAAANATACTGTCTTGTTGAACCAGATTCATCCACTTGAAACTGATATTCTAGAACTAAAATTTGAAAACTTAAAGCTAAAGCTAGGATCCAGTAAAAAGGTTGTTGATAATTCTCATATCATGTTAGAAGAAAATGTGGGAAAACTAAAAGATAAGATGTATGCCAAGGATGAACATATAAGAATTCTTAAAGAAGAACTTGGTAAAGTTAAACATGAATTAGATCGAACTTGTAAATGGAATAAATCCTCTAATGCCTTGATATGGATTCAAGAGAAGCATAGTAGCAACCGGAGAGAGATTATCTTTGGGAGTCAATTGCCCAAGTGGAATCCCAAAAGCAAGTATCTCACTCTCCCTGAAAATAAAATTTGCACCCACTGTGGTAAGACTGGTCAATACAAAATTGAGTGTACTGCAAAAGAGCAGGCCAGTCGAAGAAATGAGAGTTTTGTTAAAAAGAAAAACTGGCTACCAAATTGGGCCAGAAAAAGCTTGATTCATCCATTCTCTCATAGATAGGACTGAAACTAGTTTGGGTTCTTAAAACTAACCCTTGATTTCTTTTTGTAGGTTCAAGTGAGAGGAGGCAGCCAAATTTGGTATTTGGATAGTGGCTGCTCAAAGCATATAACAAGGAAAAGGAATGAATAACATCTATGTCGTAGACTTGTCCACGCTGTCTGAAAATGAACTCACTTGCCTAAGTGTGTTGGACAGTGATCCCCTCATGTGGCACAAAAGACTTGGTCACGCAAGTCTAAATCAGCTAAACAAACTAGTCTCTAAAGACTTAGTGGTAGGGCTTCCTAACATTAAGTTCAAGGAAGACAAAGTTTGTGAGGCATGTGCAAGGGGGAAGCAGGTAAGATCTTCTTTCAAAAGTAAGAAAATGGTCAGTACCACCAGGACGTTGGAACTGGTTCATATGGACCTATGTGGTCCTATGAGAACTCTGAGCAGAGGTGGTAAGAAATATGTAATGGTGCTAGTTGATGACTATTCAAGGTTCACTTGGACCTTATTTCTGACATCTAAGGATGAAGCATTTGATATGTTCACCTCATTTGTTAAGAAAACTCAAAATCAGTTAGGAAATCAACTAGCATCAATAAGATCTGATCATGGTACTGAATTTGAGAATGCAAAGTTTGCTGAGTTCTGTGATGAACATGGTATCAATCACAATTTTTCTGCTCCTAGAACCCCACATCAAAATGGGCTTGTTGAAAGAAAGAATAGAACTCTTGAAGATATGGAAAGAACCATACTTCTTTCTAGCAAACTACCTCATAGCTTCTGGGCAGAAGCAATAAACACTGCATGCTACATAATAAATAGATTCATGACCAGGCCTCTGGTAGAGAAAACTCCTTATGAATTACTTAAAGGGAGAAAGCCCAACATATCCCACCTTAGGGCTTTCGGATGCAAGTGCTTTGTGCACAATAATGGCAAAGATTCCCTAGGAAAATTTGATCCCAGAAGTGATGAGGGACTATTCTTGGGATATTCTTCACATAGCAAAGCTTATAAAGTATATAATAAAAGAACTATGTGTGTAGAAGAAAGTGTACATGTTGTCTTTGATGAAACTAACACTCTTGNCATTGAAGCAAACATGGAAGATGGAACAGGTGATGGACCAGGTCCAACTACCCAAGCAACATGACAGGGGGAACTCAACATGTGAACCTTGCCCCTGATCCTGTTCCACAACAACAAGACACCATGGAACTATCCAGAAGTGAACAGTTGGTCTCAAACCACACAGATATCAGAGTTCTCACCCTCTTGAGAATATCATAACAGATCTGACATCTGGAATCAAAACAAGATCATCTTTGAAAAATCTGTGTGCGTTTGATGCCTTTCTATCCTTGATTGAACCAAAGAACATTGGTGAAGCCCTACAGGATGTTGACTGGGTAAATGCCATGCAAGAAGAGATGAATCAATTTAAAAGAAGTCAAGTGTGGCACTTGGTACCCAGACCACTAGACAGATCAGTGATTGGCACAAAGTGGGTCTTCAGGAACAAGTTCGATGAGGATGAAACTGTTACAAGAAACAAGGTTAGACTGGTTGTTCAAGGATACAGTCAAGAAGGGGGATTGACTATGATGAGACCTTTGCCCATGTGGCAAGACTGGAGGCAATCAGACTTCTTATAGATTTTGCTGCACACATGGAATTCACTCTCCATTAGATGGATGTTAAGAGTGCCTTCCTCAATGGCTATCTGAAGGAAGATGTATTTGTCAGACAACCTCCAGGTTTTGAAAGCAAGGAGTCACCTGACCATGTATACAAACTTGACAAGGCTCTTTATGGTCTCAAACAAGCACCAAGAGCATGGTATGAGCGTCTATCAAAATTCCTGCTAGAACATGGATACAAACGAGGTAAAATTGACAGCACCTTGTTCTTAAAGGAAAGGGTAAAGAACTCGTGGTTTTGCAAGTATATGTGGATGATATCATATTTGGGGCGACTTCTGAAAAATTGAGTAAGGAATTTGCTATGCTTATGGTGAGTGAGTTTGAGATGAGTATGATGGGTGAGCTAAAATTCTTCTTAGGCTTGAAAATCAAGCAAAACTCAAATGGAACAATGATCCATCAACAAAAGTATGTGAAAGAATTGCTCAAGAAATTTAAAATGAAGACATAAAGGAAATAGATACCCCCATAGCCACAACTACAAAATTAGATGTGGATGAACCTGGTTCATCCGTTGATCAAAAGCTATACAGAGGGATGATTGAGTCTCTATTATATCTCACTGCCAGCAGACATGATATTGTGTTCAGTGTAGGACTGTGTGCTAGGTTTCAGGCAAATCCAAAGGAGTCCCACCTTACTGCAATGAAGAGAATTTTGAGATATCTGAAAGGCACCACTGATTTGTGCCTTTGGTATCCTAAAGGCAGTAATTTCGACCTTGTAGGATATGCTGATGCTGATTATGTAGGTTTCCTGGTTGACAGGAAAAGTACTTCAGGCATGGCTCACTTTTTGGGCTTCTGCCTTGTGTCTTGGGCCACCAAGAAACAAAATTCAGTAGCCTTGTCTACTGCTGAGGCTGAATATGTGGCTGCAGCCTCATGCTGTGCTTAGTTGCTATGGATCAAGAAAAAATTCATGGACTTTGGATAGAGGTTGGATGCATTCCTATTTTCTGTGACAACACTAGTGCAATAAGTATGGCGAAGAACCCGGTTCATCATAAAAGAACTAAGCACATAAATGTTAGACACCATTTCCTAAGGGATAACTATGAAAAAGGAATGATCTCAATCGAATTTTGTGCTACTGACCAGCAAATTGCAGATATCTTTACTTAAGCACTAAGTAGGGAGCATTTTGAGAGAAACCGACTTGAATTAGGGATGATTAAGATCACCTAATTGAAATAAAAAAAATGAAAAATGAAAAAATGAAAAAAAAATATTTTTTTTGGCTAGAAACACTGACATAGATAATCAACCAGACTAATCATTGCTCAGTATCATGAATTTACTGTCATACTCTCTTGCCATGTATTAATATGATTCCCTGGTTGCTAATGATGTTTTTCTATCTTTGTAAATTGAGGCAAAGTAAAGACTTTAACACGATGAACCTGGTTCATCCCTGCTGGTTCATATGACTGACAAGGTACGTGCTCATCTCCATACAATTATTGAATTAATTACAGTCACACATGAGCAGGAATCTATCTATATTTGGTTCATTTCAAATTCTTTGTACTTATACCTAAATGAACCCGTTCCAAGAAGTCCCCTCGGTACTCAATTAGCCTAGAGTTAGGGGATTCTTAACTGTCTAATCAATGACACTCCTACATCTATTAGACTCTCACTTGATTAAATATTTTGCCCGTTGTATAATTAATAGCCACATCTTATAAAAGGGCCATCATTACTTCCCCTCTTCACAACATAATAAGTCGAACCAAGTTCATTATTCTTCTATTTACTTCCAAAAATTCATCACAATGTCTTCACCAACCCCTGCTTCATCTTCCTACACAAACTCTGATCATGGGGAAGAAAATTCCAGTCCTAATTCTCCTTTAGTTTACAGTTCACATTCACCAAACAGATCTTCATCTCCCCAAAACCCTCCAGTTCTTGAACCCACTCCTGAACCCACACCTAACCCTACTCCAGCCCCCAAGGCACGAAGAGTAAAATTTTTGGCCAGAAAATCAGTTGCTTCTGGATCTCGTGCAAGATTCTTGGAGGAAATTCTTAAAGCCAGCGAGGTTCATGAGTCTCAATCTTTAAGTGAATCCTTCAAATCCGCTAATGAGGATGAAGCACCAGGTTCATCCAGTTCTGAGCAAGGTAATCTTGAAGTTGAATCTGAAACTGCTACTACTGAAAACAGGTTTGTGTTGGTTGGGTCAGTTGTTGATGTAGAAGTGCCAGATATGCAAAGAAAATTGGGAAAAAATCTTGAGATAAAGGGAGAAGGAGGTTTTGTAAGGGGATCTGGGGAGGACGGTGCCACATTGGCTATTTGTGGCCCCGCTACTGTGATTAATGAAGAAGGAGTCACATATTTAGGGGGAAGTATTGCTGGGGAAGCAGCAGCAGGTTTAGAGAGCCTAAAAAAATCAACAGATGAACCTGGTTCATCTGTCGAGGAGACATTGGCGGAGATGCTGAGGAAGCTGGGGGAGTCCTACAATCCCAAGAGGAAAAGAACTTCAAAATCAAAGAAGGCTACTACCCCAAAGAAAAGAAAAGTTTCAGTATCTGCTGATGTTTCTGCCCCAAAGGTTCGTGCTACAAGAAGTGATGTTCGACAAGGAGAAGAGGAGTTAGAAAGGGCTCTGAGAGAGAGTAAGAAAAAGAAAGCTGCCAAGGGAAAGGCAAAGGTAGGAGAGCCTATTGAGGCTGTTAATGTTGATGATGAGACGATGGACCTGGTCCATCATGAGGAGCAGCCGGCTCTAGTTGTGGTTGAGACACCCAATCCCAAGAAGGCTAAGGCTTCTTCAAAGAAGTCAGCTCTATGTCTGCCACACCCTCAAGCACTGCTAAAAGTACCAGGTCTAAGGCCAAGAAAAAGAAGGTTGTTAAAGAAGAAAGTGAATCGAGTGAAGGAGAATAGGAAATCTCTGGTGAGCAATCTGACAAACTCATTATGTTTGGCAAGCGTACTATTCTTAAAGGAAAGCTGGTGAGAGATCTGGAAGAATCAGGAATGATCTTTTTGTTGAATGCACTGGATATGCAGGGATGGAAGGACATGGTGCTTCACCTGGAAGGAAGGCTGGCAAGGAATGAACTGGTGGAGTTTATGGCCAATGCAAGTGCGAAGGATGGCAGGGTAACCTCCACAGTCAAGGGGATTCAGATAACATTTGATGCAAAGGATATGGGAGAGATTCTAAATATCCCTGTTGAGGGATATGATGATAACACTAGGCAAAGATGGCCCAGTATCGATGGAATGGCCTCAACTCTCAAAATCACCAGATTCTTTTGTGAAAATGAGAAGGAACTTGAGCCCAGGCCAGTGTTCAAAAGTGAAATGAAGCCCTAGAGCAAGCTACTCTTCGGATTTGTGATCAAGTTTCTGCTGCCAAGACAAGAGCGTAGGCACATCGCCAATTACATGGACTTAACACTTATGGAGTGCCTGTACATGGGAAAGAAGATTAACTAGCCATCTTTCATCATCAAGCTCTTGGACAGAGTTGTAAATGGAACCAATGCACACGCTATTCCTTATGGCTTTATTTTGACAGTTGTGTTTGCCCACTTTGAGGTTCCTATGAAGAAAGCTGAGATGGCTACTGCTAAGGATTATTTTGGGAAGAACACTTTGCTGACATGTGATTATATTGTCAATGTTCCTGAGGATGAACCTGGTTCATCTAGGAAGTAGCCAGTCAATAGCAAAGTCAGGTCATTGGTGCAGGAAGGAGAGATAAAGGATGCGGAGATCCTTCAGTTGAATTCTCGCCTTCATGAGGTTGAAGCTGAGCGGGATGCTCTCAGATCTGAACTAGCCAAGGAGAAGGAGAAAAATGAAGGTGTTCTTCAACAAATGCTTTCTCCCCTCAAGCCAAGACCCAACCTCATCTTCCCCTTCCCAACCTTAGGAATTCCAGAGCTACCAAAAAACCCCTCATTGCCCAGTTCGGATTTTGTTCTTTTTCTGTTTTTTGTTGTTTTTGCTCATGGTAGTGACTGCTTTAGTTTTTTTTGTATGGTGCTTGACTTGCGTGCTAATCAATGAATTATGCTATTTTTGTTATTGACTTGTCTCAGTTTCTTAGGTAGCTTACATTTATTGGTTTCTTTTGATGATTAATCATGTTTGCACCTGCAGTTGCCTCAATGGCCATGAGTAATTGTTAAAAACTCTGGTAAGTTTATCATTTTGCAACTTTTCGATGATGCCAAAAGGGGAAGATATGTGTGTTTTAAAAATTTCAAAAAGTTATGATATTTATAACCTAATGAACCTGGTCTCTCCATGAATAATGCTTAAAACCATACAAAGTGTTTGAAGTTTATACAGGGTTGAGCACAGAGTTTGTCATCATCAAAAAGGGGGAATTTATTGACCTAATTCACTGCATGGTTTTGAAGATTGACAAATGCCTACCCAGTTGAACCAGGTCCATCAGGGTAAACATCTCGAACGAACCAATTGGCACAAGAACCGTACATGCACAGGAGATAAACGTGATCTGTGAATTATCGATGAACCAAAAGGTTATCTCCTAATGCGAAAAGTTTGCAAATTGATAAGGGGTTAGAGTTCGAGTTCAGCAAGGACAAAAATAAAGGAAGGAAGTTGAGATAAACACAAACTCTTCCACCAAGGAAGAGTTGCATTAGAACTAAACAAGAACATCTTAACTTCTGGCGCTATATAATGTTGAAGTATTCCTACTGAAGAATTATTCACATAAAGACAGAATTGAAGCAAGAACTGAAGGCAAAATTACCAGAGAAATTTTGCAAGAAGAATCCTTGTGCGACACAAAAGCTACTGACCAACTAGAAGAACCAGTTCCATCTGTTTGTCTTTCTAGTCTAGTTGGTTGTAGTAGGTGATTTAATATTGTATCTTTCAGCTTTATTAGAAGCAATTGTAATAGGTACACATTTTTTAAGTTAGAGTTAACCTGAAGCTTGTCGCAATTAGCTAGAGGCTAGTTTGCTACAAAGGGATTAGAGTTAGTCCTTAGGTTTACAAAAGAGTTTATTTTGTAAATGTTGTTTGGCTCAGAGTTGTAGTGAAGAGTTTTGGAAAATCCTACTAAGGAGTAGGCCGTGGTTTTTTCACCTTTTGAGCCAGGTGTTTTCCACGTAAAAATCTCTGTGTTTTTACTTCACTGCATTTATTATTTCGCACCAGTAGAATTTGGAACACCAAGAAGAACCAGGTTCTTCTATTGAGACGGCACTCGAAAATTGGACACCACACAAATCACCCCCCTCTTGTGTGGTATTGACGTATAAAACTTCACATGTGGATGACATGCTGTGGTTCTTCTGTTTCATTTTTCCTGTTCGCCTCTCTTTTCCGAAATTGAATTTTAGCTCGATCTCTGAGGAACTCTCAAAGGTGCCATTTACTGACCAGTCGTGCTACCTCTTCTCGGAGCTGTCTGCAATCCTCAGTCCTATGACCGTGAGTGCCGTGATATTCGCACACCAAGTTAAGGTTCCTTTGTGAAGGATCTGAAAGTATGTGTTTTGGTCATCTGGTATCTTTGATTTTACCTATGGCTGATACAATGTCTGAAATATCAATGTTGAAGTTGTACTCAGATAACCAGGATGCCTCCACCGGCCCTGTGTGCCTGTCGAGCCCGGCTTTGTTCACGAGTCCCCGGGAATTCTGACCTCGATCTATCTTTTAATCGTTACGATCCTGATATTTGACTGATACCTGTTGTGCACATCCGCCCAAGTTACGGCGGGATATTCAATCAAGTTCTGCTTTAGCTGCTTCGAAGCTATCGAGCTCCGTTCGTTCAAGCCCTGAGTGAAGGCCTGCATTGCGCAATCATCAGAGACCGGTGGTAATTCCATTCTCTCCATTTGAAAGCGAGATACAAATTCCCTTAGCATCTCGTTTTCTCTCTGTGTCATTTTGAAGACGTCGAACTTCCTTGTAGCGACTTTGATGGCGCTGGCATGGCCTTTATAAAAGAGTCTGCCAACATGGCAAACAAATCAATTAAATTCGGGGGTAGGTTATGATACCACATCATGGACCCCTTTGACAGCATTTCTCCAAAAATTTTCAACAGGACGGACTCAATCTCGTCATCTTTTAAGTTGTTCCCTTTCACAGCACAAGTATAGGCAGTAATATGCTCATTGAGGTCCGAGGTCCTGTTATATTTTGGGAGATCGGGCATTCAGAACTTCTTCCGGATGGGCTTCGGAGTCGCGCTTGATAGGAATGGCATTTGCACGAACTTCTTTGCATTTACACCCTTTAGAATCCGGGCGCGCGCCCGGGATCTGATCGACCCTCAAGTTATAAGTCTCCACCTTTTTGTCGTTAGCTTCTATCTTCTTTTCGCCTGATTCAATTCTCTTTGTGAGGTCTTCGAATATCTTTATAATAGCGGGGTCGGCCGCTGATCTGTTGTTGCTCGACCTTTCCGGCGCCTGCTCGACTTGAGGAGCCGTTTCTGTCGGTGCTATGCTTGGGGTTTTTTGATGGCTTTGTAGCTGAGCAGTAGCCACTTGTTGTGCCTGTAACATTTCAAAAATGACATGAAAGCTAACTTCTCTTTCCTCCCGAGCTGGAGTTTTCTGTTCTTCATGTTGGTTTTCTCGGCATACACTTCCGTTGGTATGAGAACTTATATCGACATGTTGGGCGTTGCGTGAGCCCACATCCACGGGGATTGGTGCTAGTGCCACTTCAGGGTTTTGCAGTGGTACACCGGCGTCTGAAACAGCTACATCGTTCTCTCCATGATCCTCAGGACCGTTGTTTTCATTTGCATTTACTGAGTTAGACATTTTTTGACCTGAAATCAAAGATTCTTGGACAAGAAAAAGTGTGAAGAATAACTTGTGTTTTTAGAAAACCAGCACTAAAACAATCACTATTATTTTTAGCCCCACGGTGGGCTCCAAACTGTTTACCGGAAAAATGGTAATGATAATTATATTTGATTTTGTGGTTCTAAAAATATGTGATTTATTTTTATACTAGTTGTTAGGCAATAGATCCTAAGTGTGAGCTAGGAGAATAAGGTAAGAATAAAGAAAAGTAGTGATATGCAAACCAAGTTGTTACAAAACAGGGTCTCGAGGTTGAACTATAATGCTTAACAGAGGACGGTCGATGGAGGAATAACAGTATGAAGGGCCTCGGGGATAACCCTTTATGATCAATAATGAGCAATAAATGAAAAACAATTAATGAACACAATAAATGAAGCAATAAATCCGTAGAACAAATGTTGAATATGTTAAGAAGACAGAGAATGTTCTTGTTGTATTCAATATTCATGTGTCCCCAAAAATGACAAGGATCCCCTTTATATAGGAGGGGGAATCCCAGCATAGTACATGTGTAATTATTACAAAGAAATACAGCCGGTACAACTATTTAATGTCTTGGTACAGACTTGTACCACCCTTGCAAACTTGGTCAGCTCTAGTCATGTGCATTTGGGAATTTTCCGCCTTTCCACGATGGTCACCAATTTATACTGCACGGGGGTCGAGCGCAATGAGCCTTCGATGTGCTTCCTCGAGGGATACACCTCGGGATCGAACAATGAATTCCGCTTCGGGCTCCTCGAGGTCAGTCATGGGATGTCATAACGGTCCCAAAATCGGACTCCCCAATTTCGGTTGTACACAGTTTTTTTGAGCTAAGGGTCTTTCGGAAACAACCTATCTACTTTTTCAGGGTAAGGGTAAGGTCTGCGTATACACTACCTTTCCAGACCTCATTAGTGGGATTTTATGGGGTTGTTGTTGTTGTTGTTTATTTGAAAATAGGTAACCTTTCTGGATTGCATACAGAAGTACCTTTGGCCGCTGACTCTGTAAAGCATTTCTACTTTCTTTAGTTTGTTTGTGTTCAATGGATTTACTTATAACTTCTATGCTGTATTAACTGAAAAAAATAAATTTCTGCTCATTAAGTTGGTATATGTGACAGATACAAAGTGCATTATGACATGGTAAACTTTGGAAAGGTCTGATTAATACTCAGCTGTCAATGTAGAGATTAGATATTGATTAGCTATATTATTTATTTCTTCAACTATCATTAATTAAATGAGGAGAATATATATTCTTGAATATTACACAGGTTTTTGTGTAAAAATTAAGAGAAATACAAACTCTGACGTCATCCCAACAGAGAGAGGAATGTAGCTAGGCAATAAAAAACATTTAACACTTTTGATACTTCTTCTTCATCTCTAAGTCAGAAATTAAAATTGCTTCACATATCAAAAGTGCTACTAGTTCTTTTGGTATTTTGTATTGAAGAAAATATTCTTCTTTCTTAAATTTCATATCCAGTCTAATAAAATAATACTTATAAATTTTGATCTTATTTTTAGCGCTTTATTCTGAAATAATACATGTTCCATTACTTGGTTTTTCTAAATGGCTCGTCTCCTTACTTTGGTACGTTATCATCTCTTACCAATAAACCTTTCGATATTGAGAGATTAAGATGTCAAATATTATCTTTCTCAAAGTGATTCGATCAACTTGAAATGCCGCCAAACGTGTCTTGACGATCAAATACTTAAACAAGACCCACACAAATTCTATATTCGAAAAATACACTGCTTAAGCCCTCGAATCACAAAGAACTATCAGGAGAGAAGAATCAATGAAACAAGCTCGTTAATTAATAAAATTATTTCTTTAAAAAAAAGGTGAAATAATCCCCCAAAAATAGAAATACGAATGGATGGAAAGAAGGTGACATGCTTTCCTAGGTTATCCGGAGATAATTCATAATGCCATTATATTAATGGCAAATCTGGTACATGATGACCTATAGCTTCTGCACTCTTCAACTCTAACCTTATTATTTCTCAATTTTGAACTTTTTTATTGAAGATATGTAACCACGTAACGTCTACTGATTAGTCATGTCACTTTGATTTTTGATTTTTACTTTTCTTTTTTCTTTGAGGTACTTGATATATTAATTATTAGTAACACTAAAATGTTGGCAAACCTTGTACTTATACTAGTTTCAGAGAAAAACTTATATTAATTACCTTCTATAAAATTTGCACTTCTTGTTGTTCAGAAGTAAATCGCGAGGAATTTGCTGTAGTTTTTCTTGATTTTTACCCCTCTTTGAATAGTTTGAAACATTCTAGATACTTCTAGTTGTCAAAGGTGGTGGAGGTTGTTAGCTTAGTCTAAATTGTTGAACGTAGCCTAATTGAGCTTTAATAATATAACAATATATAATAATAATAATAATAAAAGGAGTGCATTTGAAACAGACTCACAATGATAGTGATGCACTTCATACTTTCCATCTTTCTCGATTATGTGATGCAACTTATTTCATTAGGATATACTATAGATTAAGAAAACTTTCTTCTTCATCATTTTTTGGGGATGAGAAAACCGAACCAAACCAACTATATCGGTTTGAATTGATTCGATTTTATCTGTTTTTCGAATTTTTTTATTACATAAATATTATTTTAATTTTATTTTGTTAAAGTTTTAATAAGTAAATATATGTTTAGTATTAGTTGAAATAACTGACAAAGATATGAGTTATTAGAATATTGTTATGGGAGAATTTTTTAGTAACATATGAATTTTATTTTCTTAATCGTCTAACAATAATGTTTTGTTGATGTACACTTTTAAGATTAACCGAATTTAATAACTAAACATAAAAATCAATATGAAACGTATATGTTCTATTTCATTTTAAAATGATCAAAATGCTATTTGAAATTCGAAAAAGATATCAATAATTAAAAGATCTTGACATATGATTATTGAAGAACAAAGACATTGACGCAATAACACTTGATAAGAAAGTGACGATACACTATTATTTAAACTAAATAAAAGTGGATGCACTTCATACTTCTATTAAATATTATATTTTATGAGAGGATCCTAAATATTTGTAGATATTTTTTAAAGAAAATTCTATACAAAGTCTTATAAGTATATATAAAAAATGTATATATTTATATGTCGGTTTGCTTCGAATTTTTTTACTCAATACCAAACCAAATCAAACCAAACCTAATTAAATTTTTAATTTTAATATTTGACTTCTCAATTTAATGCGGTTTTACAATTCGGTTTGAACAACTCTAGAAAGAAGGGAAGGGGGCTGAATGAAATTCGAACTTTGTTTGGTGCATAATAAAATTGTAACAATTATACTAGTATAACTCTAATATCTATAAGAGTTGAGTGATAAGTAGTAGTAGCAGTAGTAGTATTTTTTGGTTTTCATTTGCTTTTTTTTTTTTTCTGCTCTAGGGGAAAAAGAAGAAATTGTGTAAAAATTGCACGGGACGTCTTATTTGGTCGCCTCTATTTAACTTATGCCCATATTTTTAAAATTATTTAACCTATACCCTAATTTTGACAACTTCAGGCGCTTCCTTCTTTCTGCAACTGTGCAAAACTTCAGCTTATTTAGTGCTGAAGTTTTTACAAATGAACTAAATAACTTCAGCATCTTCCGCTGAAATTTTTTGAAAAAGCTTTATGATAAAACTAATGAATACAGGACAAAACTTCAGCTTATTTAGTGCTGAAGTTTTTACAAATGAACTAAATAACTTCAGCATCTTCCGCTGAAATTTTTTGAAAAAGCTTTATGATAAAACTAATGAATACAGGACAAAACTTCAGCTTCTTTAGTGCTGAAGTTCTTACAAATGAACTAAATAACTTAGCTGAAGTTTTTGAAAAAGCTTTTATGACAAAACTAATGAATCCAGGACAAAACTTCAACTTATTTAGTGCTGAAGTTTTTATAAATGAACTAAATAATTTCAGCATCTTCTGCTGAAGTTTTTTGAAAAAGCTTTATGATAAAACTAATGAATCCAGGACAAAACTGCAGCTTCTTTAGTTCTGAAGTTTTTACAAATGAACTAAACAACTTCAGCATCTGCTGAAGTGTTTGAAAAAGCTTTTATGACAAAACTAATGAATCCAGGACAAAACTTCAGCTTATTTAGTGCTGAAGTTTTTACAAATGAACTAAATAACTTCAGCATCTTCTACTGAAATTTTTGAAAAAGCTTTACGACAAAACTATTGAATCCAGAATAAAACTTCAGCTAAAACATGTTGAAGTTCAACAAATAGAGAACAAAACTTCAGCTAGTAGAATGCTTAAGTTTAGCCGTCTACTAGAATGCTGAAGTTTGCGTGCTTGCCTTTGCTACTTCAGGCCCGTATGCCTGAAGTTTAGGCGAAAAGTGGGTACGCTTACAATTTTTTGCAAAGCCGGTATACGTTAAAACATGACCCAAAAAGCGGGTATAGATGCAAATGCCCCGAAATAGTCATTACACAAACCAACGCTTTGTCCCAGTGGCCAATAGAAGGTTAATGACTTTGTTTGGCCAAGCCTTTTAAATTCTAGAATTTTTTTTTAAAGTATTTTTTTTTCAGAGTTCAAGTGCTTGGTCAAGCTTTTGGAAAAAAAAATACTTTTGAGGAGAAGCATAAGTAATTTTGGAGAAGCAGAAAATATTAATTTTTCTTCCAAAGCACTTTTAAGAAAAATACACTTATGGATCGTTTGGTAGGAGGTATTAGAAAAAATAATGCAAGCATTAGCTCTATGCATTACTAATACCTTGTTTGGTACTTTTTTTCAACTTGTGTATAATTAATACTTATATTAGTTATACATCATACTTGGCATTATCCTATGTATAAGTAATGCATAGAAAACCATGACATTAGTAATACTAAGGCTGTTAATGCATGCATTAACATGGTTAAAGATAAAATTATCCTTAAAGTCCCTTAAAACTAGATAATATGGAGGGCATTTTTGTAAATAACTATTTTTCTTAAAAATTATGCAATGCATTATAATTTTAATATACCACACCAAACGGTAGATAAGAAATAATATCTGCATAACTAATATTTGCATTACTAACACATGCATTACTAATCCATGCATTACTAATATACCTTATTCCGCACTATTGGTAAACACCCTACCAATCGACCCCTTAGAAAGTTTTTAAAGCTTGGTCAAACACTAATTGCTGCTCAAAAGTACCTTTCAAATTAATTAGCCAAACACGAACTGCTTCTTACCAAAAGTACTTTTCCAAAAAATACTTTTAAAAAAAAGTACTTCTCAAAATAAGTTGATTTTTGCAGTTTGGCCAAATATATTTAGTAACTAAAGATTATCATTCAAAGAAGATATCCATATTTTTAAAATTAAATTATTAGGGAAGCTATAAATTATGTGCCTTTTTCTTTAAAGTGAAATATACCAAAACTTACCCATATCGAGTGTTTACGCCTAATATAATTAAGCTAATCATAGAAGACAACTAATATCATGGAGTCTTATTTTAAATAGAATTAAAAAGAAAGAAAGCAACAATGTAAAAGGAATAAGGTCTAAGAGTCATTCTTTGCGTAATTCTAAACAATAGCCTACTAATTCAGATTAAGAGCTATAAACATAAAGAAATTTTATTTAAGCTCTTTTATTTTCTACTTTTAAATGGCAAGAATCTTTCATAAAAGATGATGGTATTTTGGTCGGTTTAATTGGATTTACCTTTACAATGATAGTTACTAGAAACAAAATATTCTACCAAGAACTCAACCATAAGTATATTATGGGAGACAAGTTTTGCATGTAAGCATACAATAGGTTATCATTTCTAGCTAGACAGTAATAAAAAATTAGAAATATAGTTACGATATTAAAGAAGAAGTAGAAAATTTCTTTTCCAAATAAAGCTAAAATATATTTGTATAACTGATTATACTTACACCAAGTAGAAGAAAAAAAATGGAATTTTTATATTCCTATACGTAAACTTTATTACCCTCAATGTTTAAGGTTTGATTTAATTATACTTAGTATACCTAATTACTAATTTTATATCATAATTAATTAATTGTCTAATTAATGGGACGTTTTTTACTCCTTAATTAAAGGTGTCTGTATATCCCACGTTTCTCTCTCCTAAACTCTCACCCTCACCCACGTTTATCCAGACACACGTTCTTTATACACATTTTTCCTCTTCTGAAACCACACAAACTTCCATTGCCATTCTTCCCTTAAATTCACATAAAATTGAAGTTGATTCACCCATTTTACTCCGGTTAAAGTTCCTCAATGAAGAACAATAAAGCTTCGAAATATAGTCATAAAAAAGAAGATGATATACCCTCTTTTAATTTGGGTGCTTTATCACCAAAATCACCCAAAAAGTAGGGGAAATCTTCCCATGCAATTGTAGATACGACTCATAGTCTTTCTCCCCGACAAATCAGAGCTGAAACGAGAACTAAACAAAAACATGATGTCGATGCTGGAGAAACTTCTACGCCAGTGAAACAAGGGAAACAAAAAGGAAAAGAGTTATTGGTAGATGACGATTTTGTAGAAGAGGTGCCTAACCTTAGAACATGAAAGAAAGCAAAGGTGTCTCCTAGTTCGAAAAATCCAAAAATGAAGAAACATTCAAAAAAACACCCTAAAAATGTTCAGAAACATTCAGTGGTGAAGGTAAAAATTTAATAATTTCGTTTCTAATTATTTAGTTTGATTTAGGATGTTAAAATCTGTGTAATATGTGTTTTTAGAAAATTGTAGATTAATTGTCTTAATTTTGAAGATTATTTATAGTTTTGATGTTCTGCCTTTACATTTGTAGATATTTTGTAGTTACATTTTTAGATTACTTGTAATATTTGCGGCAGAATTGTAGATATTTTTGTTGCTGGTTATTTGCATATTACGTGTTAAATTGTAGATATTATGTAATCCTTTGTAGTTATGTTGTAGATAATTTGTAGATGAATGTATCTTTTTTAGGCAGTTTATTAATGTGAGATTATTTATTNATTCCACACGTTGTGTGATCCTAACATTCCTAACCAGATTAAAGAGCTTCTGTCTCCAAATGGGTTGAAGCTTTTTAAGAAGACGTGTTTTGGATACTTACTGTCTCTTCCCACTATATGCATGCAAAAGTAGACCATTCATCTTCTGATGAAGTATGAATTGACCTCATCCAATGCATCATATTTTTCTGTCCAGTTAAAGGGTGAAACACTAAATTTTGGATTGAGGGGGTTTGCACTAATTACTGGTCTAAGATTTATTACTTAGGTTACAGATTTTGGTTATAATTCCAGTTTTGTTAGCAAGATAATGAGCAGTTATTTTTCTAACAAATTAAGAGTGAAGAAGTTATATTTGAAACAGATAGTAACCACTAGAATCTAGGTAAACGATGAGGATGCGGTGAAGTTGTGCATTCTTTATCTTTTAGAATTTTTCATTTGTCCTTCGGACAAAGACCATGTAGCTTTTGTAGATCACTTTAGGTTCTATTTGGTAGAATCTGGGCAGTATGAGTCATAATCATGGGGTATTAATTCAACCAGCTGATGGATTCTGTTAAGCACAGACTAAATCTGTATGTACATTCTTATCTCATACGAGGATGCCCACTAGCAATGCAAGTATGGATGTATGCGTGTTGCTCTTCTGTCAACACTGATCTAGCTACGAGGAGTTCTAACTCAATACCTCACATACTGTCATGGTCAGCTAGTAAGGGATAAATTTGGTTAGCTGCCTTTGAAGACAAAATGATAAAGCCTGAATGGATAAAGGTAAAATATTTTTTTTATGATTATACATTTACCTTCAATATATCTACAATTATTCTACATTTCTGCCTTAATCAAACTAATTGGTTTTTCCTCATTCAGTTTACCAACCTAAGTGAATCTCCCGAAGAGATTGAGTTGATGTCTTTGCTAGACAAAATTGAGTACAAAGTTAAAGAGGCTGAATAAATATCTGAGGTTCCCAATGCTGATCCTCCTACGTTGGAACCCAAACAAAAAGATGGAGAAGAGGAGAAGGAGGCTATTGTTAAAAAGATTAGAAAATTAGAAAAAGGCATTGAGCAGGTAATATGTATACCATATTCTGATATATATATAAAATTGCATATGTTTTTGAATGTATGTTAAGACATATTATGCAGTTAACAACTTACTAGCAGTTTTGAAAAACATATAAAAAGACAAATACATATAAACTACAATATATATATACAAAATATCTACAATGTATCTACATTTTATAAACTGTCTACAAAATATCTACAAATTTACAAATTCTGATATATGTTTATATATAATTGCATCTGTTTTTGAATGTATGTTAATACATATTATGAAGTTAACAACTTACTATTTTGTAACATGTAGGTTGATGAAAAGCTTGAAGATTTTAGGAAATCTGTCTTTTTAGAACTCGATAGCCTTCGAGTGCTGATAAATGAATCTGTGCAGACTGTTTTGCATTTGATAAACAGTAGAAATGAGCAAGATGATGCAAAGGTAAGATGCGACTTTTATTTATATAGCAAAACAATTTATGGCATATGAAAAAATATATACAAACTAACATAAAACATTCAGTTTGCTGGTAGTTCAACAAAAAATAATGACCAACAAAAAGACATGAACAATCAGCATTTTCAGATCAATATTGGGGAACAAGTGCAGGCCAACACCAGCAAAACAGGTATCTATAAAATACCTACAAAGTATCTACAATTATTTTCAGAATATATATAACATGTCTACAATTATCTACAAATTATCTACAATATTCCTACATATATGCTAACTCTGTCAAGCCACCATGATACAGTATGATTTAACATTTTTAATGGAAAAAACAGATCATGTTGAAGGTGCAATTGGTCAAGAAAATCTTCCAGCACATGGTGATTTATTTACACATTTTGAAGGTGCAGTTGATGAAGAGAAAACATGTATCATACTGTTATTCAGAGATATTTTTGTGTTGTTTGTATTTTTTAACAGTTCTATTAAGTAAGATATGCATGATGTTACAGATATGGAAGATATGAATGCACAGTCCCCAATTCACGGGGTGACAGTAGCAGCTAAAACATAACAGGTCAATGAGGAACATGGCAATGAAGGTGCAGAGGCACAATATGTGAATCTAGGCGAAGGTGCAACTGATGAAGAGAAAGCAGGTATCATACCGTTATTCATATATATTTTTGTGCTATTTGAATTTTTTAACATTTCTATTAAGTAAGATATGCATGGTGTTACAGAGATGGAAGATATGAATGCACAGTCCCCAATTCATGGGGTGACAGTAGCAGCTCACATAGAATATGTCAATGAGGAACATGACAATGAAGGTGCACTGGATGATTCAGAACAATCCGGAGCTGAGAAGAAGGGGGTTACACTGGATGATTTTGAGCTACCTGAAAACTTATCCCAGTTGGTTAAGTTTGGTGAGCCTATACAAGATGATGCAACACCTATGCATCCGGGTAGAACAAGGCAGCCGGGAAAGTATGCCTGATCACCATTTATCCCTCTATACAGTTCTGGTGGCAGCAGCTCGGTTGAACCTCAAATTTTCCTCCTCAAGCACCCATTTACTAATGTTATTGTTGAAGATGTAGACCCGGAGGTTTTAGATCAATTCAACAAGTGGTTATACCATGATAGCGACAAAGGTTCAAAGAGGTTAGAATGCATAATTTGACACTTTGATTTCAGAATTTATCTTTTACATATCTAATTCATTCTCTATTTTTTTTTTGACATCTATTTGTTGTTACAGGAGGAAGGATCTATATTCCATAAAGGACAACCAAATTAAGCCTTGGTTAGACCTTGGAGTGGAAAAGGTTGATAAGAAGGACTGGTTCTTTTCTCTGGCTCACCCCGGACAAGTCCTCAGTGACTCGGTAACTAACAAGGAGTTTATTCCCAAGATATGATTTGTAGATGCTTTGTCGTATGTTTTGTAGTTTAATTATAGTTATTTTGTAGATATGTAGAATATTTGAAGATGATTTGTAGTATAAATTATAGATATGATGTAGACATAATTGTAGGTGTGTGTTTCTTGTTTGTAGCATAATTGTATTTATGTTGTAGATTATGTATAACATAACAAGATGACTTGTAGTATAAAATGTAGATATGATGGAGACATGATTGTAGATGTTATGTTCCATGTTTGCAGTGTGATTGTAGACAAAGTGTAGCTATTTTTTAGATTATTTGAAGTTGACTTTGTAGTTTAAATTGCAGAGCTTGTAGATATCACTGTAGATTTTTTGTTTCTGTTTTGTAGTTAATTGTAGTTATATTGTAGTTTTATGTAAATTATTTGAAGTTGACTTGCTGTTTAAATGCCAACTATTTTTGGTTTGCAACACATTGATGTTCTAATGTATTACTTAAGGAAAAGAGGCAAGTATGGCCCCCACAACAAGACCAGGTTTACCACAACAGATTGTTTGTTCAAGACCAGGATTGAACAAATTTATGAAAAGTTCATAAATTCTCCTCCAGAAAAGAAGTATTCGGTTGTTAAACCCCAGGATGTTGTTGTAGAATATATATTGGGGTATAGACTACTTGCAAATATTGCATGGGATGAAGTTGACTATGTCATCATGCCCGTCAACATTGTAGAAAAATTTCACTGGGTGTTGGTCGTTTTCGACATTGCAGACATGCAACTTTATGCATATGATTCAATGGTCTCTTCACGCAATCATCAGTTTGTTGAATCATGTGTCAAAAAGTTTTCTGTTATTATCCCTTTGTATTTGTCATGCACCAGTTTTTATGGGAAGCGTAAAGACATCAACTTCAAGAATACAAAGGCTTACATTGAGAAATTTGTTACCGACCCTATTAACATTCAGTGGATAGTTGGAGAAATCTCACAGCAAAAAGAAGGATCACTGTAAAAAAATATTCTTTCTTTCTATACATTTAATTCTTTTTTGTTTCTAATCATTTGGTAAATATTGATTTTTTTTTGCAGTGACTGTGGTGTATTTGTTGTTGCCTTTGCTGAATATGTTAGCCTTGGACAATTGTCATTTCCCGCAGAAGACCTTTCTGACATTGACCAACACCGAAGACGCTATGGAGCGCTACTGTGGGATTATGCCACCAAGAAGCAGGAAAATGGGACAATTAGTGAAAGTGAGGTGACAGGCAGATTGGCAAGGAGAAATGGTGCACCTGCTTTGAATGAGAAAACAAAAGTTCATAGGAAGAAGAAGTAGTTGTCATGTCTATGTATGAAACATGTAGCATAGTTGTTTCGTTGATGATAGTTTGTAGGAGAATAATAGTACACAAGTTTCTGAACAATTCTTTTGTGTTTTATTGTAGCAGACTCGCGATACACTTACATTATCTTTTGTTTTGTTAATTTCTATCCAGTTTAGTAGTTCACTTGAAAACAACCTGTTGGTTTTATTTTCACTTGTTGAATTTTAGAGTACTTGTTCTTCATTATTTTAATATATAAATTCTTGCCAACTGAATGTTTATACTGTTATCTGTCAACAACAAAATATGTAGTTATTTTGTTGCTAGAATACAAATTATATACAAATAAACTACAAAATATCTACAATCTGAAAAACACCTTGCCTTTAAATTGTAGAAAATATTGTATATAATTTTATAATTGAATATGTATATAATTTGTAGAAAATATTTAAGTATTCAAGTTATCACTTCAAGTTAATTTAAAATCTTTTTATAGTTGTATTTGTAGATAAATTGTAGATAAAAATTAACTACTATGTGAAGGACGCTTGAGATACTCAAAAAAGTGTTAGATTATAGCAACCAATCATAAACAAATCAGTCTATGAAAGTATTATGTTAAAACAGAAAAAAATTTAAGAAACTAACTACATTATGATCTTTAAACACATTAACAATTCTTTTGGAATACAACTGTGTACATGAAATTTATTTCTTTTTGGGCGCATTCTTGCAAGATCTTTTGTTATGCCCTTCACCTCCACAATTGCCACATGACACCTTGTACTTCTTTGACTTTAGTTCATCATATGTTTTGTATCTTTCTTTTTGAGGTCTTCCTGGCTGTCTTTTCTCTCCCGTAGGTGGATTTACTACTTCATCAGATATATGTTATGGTACATTCCATTTTCTTTCATCAGGCAGGGGATTTACCGGTATTTCATATGTACGCAATAGGCTGTCCCTTGTGTAAAACGGAGAGTAATAATTTTCATATGTTTCATTCATGTGCCTTAAAGCTGTCAAAGCATGCGCACATGGAAGTTCATAAAGCTGGAACTGGCCGCAACTATATTTCTTGCTTTCAAGACACACAATGTACCTCTTCACACTATCTATCACAGTATGTATATGATCTTTTGAAGCCCTCACCTACAATTACATAACAAACAGAAAGAAAACTATTTACAATCATAAAAAATAGATTATCTACAAATTATCTACAACTTATCTACAATTTATCTACAATCTACAAATTATCTACAAATTATCTACAATCTGGAAACACTGTATAGTAATATATTATTTTTCTGCACAAAATAAACAGATCTTACCCTAAGCTTCTAGGATAATGTTCTGTTGTTCTCCAATTCTTTGTTGAATTTGGACCCAAGGTATGTGAAAGTACCCTTTGCCTTCAATAACCTCTTGTTGGTCCAACGTTCAAGAAGAGTCCTCCTATACTCTAATAGGTCTAATATTGGCAGCTCTCTTGCATCTTTTGTTACAACATTCAACGACTCTGCAATGTTTGATGTCATAGTCCAAGTTTTATTCACCGTTGCATGTACTCTTGACCATCTATGATAGCCAATATCATATAGGTATGATTTAACAAACGGGTCTATCTCTTCAATCTTCGACATCCTTTCATTAAATTCATCCAGAGTGTATGAACGTGCTGTAGCAAAGTACAATTCACTTAATTTTAGATGACCCTTCTTGAATTTTACCCTTATATTTGTCCAAATATGACACATGCAAGAGTAGTGTGGCATGCCCGGATAGACAATTGATGTTGCCTTCAGGATACTCTCATTCCGATCTGAAACAACACATATTGAAGATCTTTCACCATATGCTTGCTTGAATTGCTCAAAAAACCACTTTCACGATGCGTCGTTTTCCGAATCAACCACAGCATATGCCAAAGGCAATATTGTACCTACATTATTAGTCAAAAAATAATTAAGTAGAAACTTTGAAAATACATATAAAAAGACAAATAAATATAAACTACAATATATCTACAAAGTATCTACAATATATCTACATTTTATAAACTGTCTACAAAATATCTACAATTTTACGTGCTGCATCCATTGTGCTGGCTGTCAGCATAATCCCCCTGTATGTTGACTTTAAGAAAGTCCCATCAACCACTACTACTGGCCTACAATGTTCCCAACCACTGATTGATGTACAAATAGCAACAAATGCACATAAGAAGCATTCATTTGCTGTCTTTTTCAATTTAACAATAGAACCAGGATACGTCTTCTCAAAAATATAAAAATATTTTGGTAATTTGCTGTAGGAGTCAGCAGGATGACCTCTCAAAAGCTGTAAAGCCTTTTCCTTTGCTCTCCATGCTTGCATGTAGCTTAGGTTCACTCCGTGTTCGGACAACATGTCAGTTTGTATGTCGTTTGGTGTGTAAACTGTCTTAGGATCACAATACTTTGGAATAACCATGCTACCAACTACAACTGCAGTAGGTTTGCGCTGTATGAATGAATTGTCCATTAAGGATCATGTGTGTTGTCGGTTGAAACTCCTGATCTTGAACATTGCAGAATCATTAATGGATGTTGCCTTGAAGTGACAATTATAATTTTCACCAATGCATATAAGCCAGTAGCTACAAAAAAATACAATTTTAATACATGCTATCAATGTAGATGTAACAAAAAGGACTGTTTTAACATAAAGCAATATACTATACAATATAACTACATTTCATCTACAATTTTGAAAAACACATATCATAAGGAATAGACTGTTTATAATGATCTTTTCACCATTCAGATCTTCATACCTTCTGTGGCTAGATCTTTTAACCTTGAATTGGAACTTGTGTATGAAAGAATAGTGCTTCATTGCAGTTGCAATTGTTTGCTTGTCTTGATACACTTGTCCTTCTTCAATAACACTTTGTGTACTTTCAGTTATTATTGTACTTTCATATTCCTCTATAAAGGGAGATGCTGGCATATCAAGTAACTTTAGTGTTCCAGACGAACCTGCATAAAAATAAAGATAAATATTGTCATTACCATTTTGTAGAATTTTTGTAGATGAAGAGAAAATTTTGTAGCAACATTTTTTTTTCACATAGAATGTAGCTTAATTGTAGTATAAATGTAGTAATTTTGTAGATACTCTTAAAAATAATACTTCTATATACATACTTAAACTGATATGTAGTTTATTTGTAGATAAATGTAGGTATTTTGTAGATATTAACATAAAATCAGAATTTCATAGAATTTGTAACATAACAAACCTGCACTTGTGTTCTCATTGGTGATACTCAATTACATATTTAACTCATGTACAATTATACATAGCGGATATGATCCTAAGTTTTATTCTCCTTTTTTGTCTCCATATATACACGAACACCCATAGCGTTCCTAATCTCCATTGGAAGACAATGCTCATTCACAATATACTTGATTTCTACAATTTTCTTCGAAGTATCAATCATTAATTGCTCTGCAATTGTAGAAATCAATATACTGTAACTGGCATCATCATCGGGCACAATGCCATCAACCTGAAAATCTCTAAATCTGCCATAGCTATCCTAATTCCCATTCAGTTGTAGCATAATTGGGATTTTGGATATGATTGCGTTTTGTTGCAGAAGAATTATTGAATATTTTGTCGCTTTTTTGATTTGTGGATTGAGAAAAAAAGTAGAAGAACAGAATATCGGCAGAAAAGAGTCGCTAGAATTTGATTTGAATTTGTTGAATATATTGTCGTTTTTTTGATTTGTGGATTATGAAAAAATGTTGACGAACAGAGAATTTGCAGAACAGAGTCGCTGTAATTTGATTTGAAATTGAAGATAACGTTTAATTCGTGATTTCCGTTTCAAAATCAATTAGAATATTTAGTTCCACATTTTGTAGCGTGCCTAATTATGAATCAACTCCTATTAATCGGTATTTAATGAATGGTATAATATTTGTAAAATAAATATGAACATGGCGAGTAAATATGACACTATGCACATTTTTGGTAATAAGGTTTCATTTTTGGTATAGGAGGGAAAATTTCCCCAAAAAAATTATGTTGGTAATGGGCGAGGATGGCCTTGGTGGCACAGAAACAAGAAAGTACCATTGATTTGATGTTACTGTTAAAAGGCATAATGGAGATATAAAATATTAAGCTAGTGTTTGGACATATATTTAATTGAAACTTGAAAAAAGAGTTTTTGAAATTATATTGGAAAATAAATTTTGAATATTGAAGTTTATTTGGATATGCATTTTATTTGAAGAAAAGATAAAGTTTTGTGGGTGGAAGAAAAAATTTCATCCAAAAGCTGCCATAATGATCATATTTCATAAACAAATAATGTTTTCAAATATTTACCTGAAAAAAATAAAATCAAAATCTATGGCCAAACGGGAGCTAAGTACTTTAGTAGAATATTATTTTATTTAATGTATATGTCAAAACTAGTTAACTGTAGTTAATTACTAATAATTCTAGTTAAATAAAGTGACATGTGTTAATTGTTTAATGGTCGGGTTTAAACATACAACGGGGATAAATTTTTGCCCTTTATAAGGAGCTTTGATGTTACTTCTTCCCTTTCCTTTGAAAATTTGGGGTGGTTCTTAATCACAAACTTTCAATGATAGAAAAGCATAATCACTTTCAAAGGTTGTAGCGAGCTGGTAAGTAACTTTTCATTCATAATCAAAAGTCTATATTTGAGCCTTGAAAATAGAATTATTTTTATTAGGGAAGATTTTATCCCTCAAAATAGGATTTCTACGCGTCTCAAAGCATATATATGAACACAAAACACCGAAAGAAAAATAAATAAATAAATAAAGCAGAATAAACTGTAGTGGTTGCTGGGTGTGCGTTGGACAAACAGAAAAAGCTTATTAGTTTCATGCAACAAAGAGAGAGAAGTAGGCAAAAAAGGTCGGTCAAAGGCAAGCTAATAAAGAGGATAGTGAATGTTAAAACTGATTCTTTTCTTCCTTTGCCTCCGTTTGCCACTACGTACACACTCTCACTTTTCTATCTTCTCATGGAGGACCCAGGATTTTAACGCGCGGGCTAAAGACTTTTAGTGTTCAGGGTGCCAAGTTATTTATATAATCATTTTCAAGGTATATATATATATATATATATATATATATATATATATATATATAATTTCTGCCGAAGTTTATAGGGTCCGGTGATCCCTCAACATTATAGATAGGTCCACCTCTGCTGGCAGTAATGCTGTTTATTTTGTAAATCATTTGTCAAACATATTTTGCTCAAATGGTTTAAAAAGGGTCACAATTTCTGCAGTTACTGGACCAATTTGTTGACGTTAGTATATGAAGTATAGTCAGACTTTTCTATAACAATCTTGTTTGTTTTAATATTTTTTTGGTTATTATAATGAAGTATCGTTATACAACCACAACAAACCCAGTCTAGGCCCAACATGTGGGGTCTGGGGAGGGTAGTCTGTACGCAAACCTTACCCCTACCTAGTGCAGGTAGAGAGACTGTTTCCAATAGACCCTCGGCTAAAAACATAAAAAATAAAAAATAAAAAATAAAGAAAAAAAATAAAAAAAAATAAAAAAATACAATAAAAACAAAAAACAAAAAATAAAAAATAAAAAATAAAAAATAAAAATAAGAATCACATACCGTAATACAGGATAAATAGTATCCAATAATAGCAACAGGAAATACAATACCTGAGGCGAACATAACTACATACCGTAATAAAATCTAAGAATATCAAGGGAAATGCATGCTACTAAATCTATCGGTGAACACTATAAACTACCTACTAACTTTCTACCTTAATCCTCGACCTCCACACCCTCCTATCAAGTGTCATGTCCTCAGTGAGCTGAAGCAGCGCCATGTTCTGCCTAATCACCTCTCCCTAATACTTCTTAGGCCTTCCTCGACCTCTTTTCAAACTCTCCATGGCCAACGTCTCACACCTCCTAACAGGAGCATCAATGCTTCTTCTCTTAACATGTCAGAACCATCGCAGCCTCGACTCACGCATCTTGTCCTCCATGGAGGCTACTCCTACTCTGTCCCGGATAACTTCATTCTTAATCCTATCTTTAAAGAGAAGCATATATTATAACATAATATTAAAAATTAATTCCAAAAAATACTTAACTATTATAGTAAAGTATTTTTATAGATAATAGTGACGATTATAGAGAAGTTTAACTGTAACATAAATCCAGTATTCATTATTGATATGTCCCTATTCATTCCTAGCATATCATTATTGATCGAGTGCCATTTTGTTTTTCGGTTTTCTTAGCTTTGTCATTTATAGTGACATGAAAGTCGAAATGAAAAAACGAATATTTTCAAGAAAATAGTTCAGTAATCAAGATGCCACAATTCAAATCATAGTACGAACCGGAATCCGAGTGGTCTCACATCTACTACTTTTATTCATGTTGAGTTTTACTCACCCGATTATAACTATTTGGTTGTGGGAGGTGGGGGGTCATTGGAGTGAGAATCTTCTTTATTCTCATATTAATTATGTGAAAAAGTAAATATTAATTACATCAAATCAATAAATATATAAACAATACGTGATTATCTACTATATAAAATCTATTTTGTATATACAATGTCACTCAATTGGGGTATCGGCACCTTATCTCAACCTGTATCACGTGACACCACTTCGTCAAACTTTTTTGTAATTATGTATATATATATAGGTCATAAGAAAAATAAAAATATTTGGTATAAATATAAAAACACCATTTGTTATTATAATAATTTATTTGTTTGTTCTCTTTTTAAAATATTTACACTACTTAAAAAAAAATTTGCGTACGCAACAGCACGATTATGCGTTAGTATATTTCATATTCATTTACTGCTATTACTTAACAATAATAAATTAATATAATTTAGTATAAATATCATATCTTTCCGATTATACCGTAGTAGTGATTGAGATAATAGAGGCCACAGATTGGACCATCGCCATCTCCCAACTGAAATTACTAATCTTCTATTTGTAATTTGTAATGTCCAGCCAGCACTTTACTTTCGCGCGTGACAAGTTCATCAGTTGGTTGTTGTTTTATAAAGTTAAATTATTAGTTCAGACTATCTTTTTTTATACCAAAAGTATAAAACTTTGAGAGATATGGAAGTTATTAAAGGGAAGTACGGTGTACGAAGTATGCGTTCACGCAAGGTCTGAGAAAGGATCGCACTTAAAAAAGACGTGAGGTAGATTGCCAACATTACACTCATTTAAGGTGCATCAAGGGACGCTACATGAATGCAGAATACTTCATGCACTAAACTGCCTTTAAAACTAAGAATATTCCAAACATAAAATATTTGTGGGGTCCATCCCCATTAAATAATATAAAAGGAAAAGAGATAATAATGACAAATCCAGATTTGGTTGAGGAAATTCTACAAGATTTCAATTGGCTGGTGGTGGGCGTCAGAATAAAAATTTGCATTGCAAATTGTAATCAATCCTGCATTCTCATTGGTCCAAATGGGAGGTGCCATCACCTATATAAGGAGAACTTTGACTCTTATTTTATTACACCAATCTCAAAGAGAAATATATCTGAGAGCATAGAGAGCAGTGTGAGGTATTCACAGGCGGTGTAGTCTGTGAAGAAAAATAGAGAGTGTGAGCGATATTGTAATGAGATGGGAATCTAAAAAAAAGGTTATTTCTTTTGAGTATATAGTGGTCCCTGCACTACTTTACTCGGGATTACGGAGTATAAAATTCCTCATTATAGAGGATTACTTTGCTCCTCTCAGGCCCGTGATTTTTTCCCTTTTTCAGAAGAGTTTTCCACGTTAAAATCTTTGTATTCTTGTTGTTCTTTTTGTTGATTACTGTATCTAATATTACGTTATTATTCCGCTGTTATTATCGTGAATATTATTTCTGTTGGGTGTATATTCCCAACGACTGGTATCAGAGCACATGTTTTGCTCATTAATAGAAATACTATTCACGATCGGTAGTACTATACTCGGTGAAAAATAAAATGTCCGGAGTAAAGTACGAGGTAGTAAAATTCAACGGAGATAGCGACTTTTCAACATGGCAAATAAGGATGAAGGATCTGCTCATCCAACAAGGATTACACAAGGTATTAGACAGTGATGCCAAGAAGCCTGATATCGTGAAAGCTGAGGATTAGGCTGACTTGGATGTTGCACTTATCAGATGATGTGGTAAATAACATCATTGATGAAGCTACTGCATGTGGCATTTGGACAAGGTTGAAAAGTCTATGCATGTCCAAAACGCTGATAAATAAATTGTACCGGAAGAAGCAATTATAAGCCTTATATATGGGTAAAGGTACAAATTGTTTTGTCATATTAAGTGTGTTTAATGGATTAATCACGCAGCTTGCCAACCTCGGAGTAAAGATCGAGGAAGAGGATAAAGCCATCTTACTCTTGAACTTATTTCCATCTTCATACGATAATGTGGCAACAACCATCCTGCACGACAAAACCACTATTGAGTTGAAGGACGTCACATCGGCTCTTCTACTCAATGAGAAGATAAGAAAGAAGACTGAAAATCAAAGACAGACTCTCATCACAGAAGGTAGAGGCAGGAGTTACCAAAGGAGTTCAAGCAACTATGGTAGATCCGGAGGTCGTGGGAAGTCCAAGAACCGATCCAAATCAAAAGCCAGAAATTGTTACAATTGCGATCAACCAGGTCACTTCAAAAGAGATTGCCCAAATCTAAGAAAGCGCAAAGGTGAAAGCAGTGGCCAGAAGAATTACAAAAACATAACCGCCATGATGCAAAACAATGATAATGTTGTCCTCTTTATAAATGATGAAGAGGAATTCATGCACTTGGCATGTCCTGAGTCGGAATGTGTGGTTGATACAACAACATCTTACCATGCTACACGGTAAGAGAAACTTTTTATAGGTATGTAGCAGGTGATTTTGGCACTATGAGAATAGGTAACACGAGTTACTCAAAGATTGTGGGGATCAATGACATTTGTATCAAGACAAATGTCATATGCACATTGGTTCTAAAGAACGTGCGACATGTACTTGGTTTGCGGATGAACTTAATCTCGAGAATTACTTTAGACCGAGATGGATAAGAGAGCTATTTTGAAAATCAAAAGTGGGGACTCAACAAGGGATAATTGGTGATTGCAAAGAGAATTGCTCGTGGCACGTTGTACAAGACAAATGTAGAAATATGCCGAGGTGAATTGAACGCGACACAAGATGAGATTTCTGCATATTTGTGTCACAAAAGAATGGGTCATATGAGCGAGAATGGATTGCATATTCTTGCCAGGAAATCACCATTTCTTATACCAAAAGTACAACGGTAAGACCTTGTGACTACCGTTTATTTGGTAAGCAGCATAGAGTCTCATTATGATGTTTATGGTCCACTGGAATTGAATCAATGGGCGGTAACAAATATTTTGTTACTTTTATTGATGATGCTTCACGAAAATTGTGAGTTTATATTTTGAAAACCAAAGATCAGGTATTTCAAGTTTTCTATAAGTTTCATGCTCTGGTGGAAAGGGAGACATGCCAAAAGTTAAAGCGTCTCCCAAGTGACAATGGAGGTGAGTACACTTCAAGGGAATTTTAAGAGTACTATTCGAGCCATGGGACCAGACATGAAATGAAATTTCCTGGAACCTCACAACACAATAGTGTAGCTGAGAGAATGAACCACACCATTATTGAGAAGGTGAGAAGCATGCTCAGAATGGCTAAACTGCCTAAGTCATTCTGGAGTGAAGCAGTTCAGACAACCTATTACCTGATCAATAGGAGTCCATCAGTTCATTGGAGTTTGGCATCCCAGAGATAGTTTGGACCAACAAAGAGGTGTCTTACTCACATCTGAAGGTGTTCAGTTGCAGAGCTTTTGCACATGTACCAAAGGAGCAGAGAAAAAAACTGGATGATAATATGTTCCCTGTATATTCATCGGATATGGAGGTGAAGAGTTCGGGTACAGATTGTGGGATCCTGTAAAGAAGAAGGTCATTAGAAGTAGAGATGTAATCTTCTGAGAAATGCAGTTGGAGCTGTAGATGATCAGTCAGAGAAGGCCAAGAATGGTATAATTCCTAACCTTGTTACCATCCCTTCTACTTCTAATAATACCACAAGTGTAAAAAGTAGGACCGACGAGGTTTCCGAGCAGAGGGAACAACCTGGTGAGGTTAATGAGCAAGAGGAGAAACTTGATGATGATGTCGAACAAATGGAGTATCCCAATTAGGAAGAAGAACAACCTCAACCACTAAGGAGATCAGAGAGGCCAAGGGTAGAGTCATGCAGGTACCCTTCCGCAGAGTATGTCCTCATCAGTGATGAAGGGGAGCCAGAAAGTCTTAATGAGGTGATGTTCCATCCATAAAAGAACAAGTGGATGAAAGCCATGCAAGAAGAGATGGAATCTCTACAGGA
Source organism: Nicotiana paniculata (assembly GCA_005239505.1). Lineage (NCBI taxonomy): Eukaryota > Viridiplantae > Streptophyta > Magnoliopsida > Solanales > Solanaceae > Nicotiana > Nicotiana paniculata. Next base: position 31,255 of record ML365788.1, read on the forward strand.
AAATGGCACATACAAGTTGGTTGAACTTCCAAAAGGTAAAATACCACTCAAATGCAAATGGGTCTTTAAACTCAAGAAATATGGAAAAGGAAAGCTGGTCAAATACAAAGCTCGGTTGGTGGTAAAAGGCTTCGAACAGAAGAAATGTATTGATTTTGACAAAATTTTCTCACCTGTTGTCAAAATGACTTATATTCGAACAATCTTGAGCTTAACAGCTAGCCTAGATCTTGAAGTTGAGAAGTTGGACGTGAAAAATGTATTTCTCATGGAGATTTAGAAGATGAGATCTATATGGAGCAGCCAGAAGGATTTGAAGTAGTTGAAAGGAAACACATGGTGTGCAAACTAAATAAGAGTCTTGATGGGTTAAAACAGGCACCAAGGTAGTGGAACATGAAGTTTGACTCATTCATAAAAAGTCAAACTTATATAAAGACATATTCTCATCCATGTATATACTTCAAAAGATTTTCTGACAACAACTTTATTATTTTGTTGTTTTATGTGGATGACATGTTAACTGTAGGAAAAGACAAGGAGCTGATCGCAAAATTGAAGGGAGATTTGTCCAAATCATTTGATATGAAGGACTTGGGCCCAGCACAACAAATTCTGGGGATGAAGATAGTTTGAGCGAACAAGAAGAAAATTGTGGATATCCCTGGAGAAGTACATTGAACGTGTACTGGAACGCTTCAACATGAAAAGTACTAAGCCAATCAGCTGGTCATATGAAGTTGAGCAAGAAGATGTGTCCTACAACAATAGAGGAGAAAGGGAACATGGCTAGAGTTCCTTATTCTTCAGCAGTCGAGAAATTGATGTATGCAATGGAAGCACTAGTTTCACGACCCAAATCCTAACATGTCGTGATGTCGCCTATCGATGGTACTAGGCAAGCCGACATTTCCAAAGTACTTTCAATATTTAAGAGAAAGATAAGTCAAGATATTTAAAATAAGCAGAGTTTTCATAAATAGGGGTAAAACCCAAAACACAAGTGCGAATAATAGCTCCCAATATCGGGATGTCACTAAGCCATGAGCATCATACATAATCCGCCTAGAAATGAAAAGACTACAATAGTTTGAATCCAAGTACAACGAAAGACAGAATAAGGAAGGAGAAACAAGGACTGCGAACGCCAGGCAGCTACCTCGATATCTCCAACAGTCAGCTATACGAAAATATCAACACTCTTCGCGTCCAAAAACTCCTGGATCTGCACACGAAGTGCAGGGTATAGCGTGAGTACAACCAACTCAACAAGTAACAATAGAACTAAAATATAGTGAAGAGCTACACAATTATAATTCATTTTCATTAGTCTCAACAAGGAAAGTAGACATGTTTTCATCAAATCAGTTACAATAGCCAAATTTAAGTAAAAACCAGGTAAAGGTATATTTCAGAAGATTTTCCAAAAATAGTGATGTATTACAACTATGTGAAACAACAAAAATGTCATGTACAACCTCTCTGGGCAACGATCACTCAGTCCTATCATTCACTCCAACCTCACAATCACCCATTCCTCACATCCACTCATTCCTCACAGTCACTCAACACTCGCCACTCGCACTCAGTAGGTACCTGCGCTCACTGGGGGTGTGTACAGACTCCAGAAGGCTCCTTCAGCCTAAGCGCTATAATAAGCCAATCATGGAATATATCAATGAAACATGTTGTGGTGTGCAGCCCGATCCTATAAATATCCTCACAATCAGGCCCTCGGCCTCACTCAGTCATCAATCTCTCCAGTCTCTTGGCCCTTAGAAATCAGGGAATTTAGCCCAAAATATGATGTATCAACAAGAATAATAAAGACTAAGATATGATATGTAAATAAAAACTGAGGCTGAGTACAAATAACATTTAGCAGGTAATTTGACCTGTAACACGACCTCTGTGGGTCCCAACAGTACCAACGCGTATCCTAAACATGGTCTCTAACATGATTCACAATCAAATATCTATAACATATGAAGAGCATATAGCTAACAACAAGTTTATTCAATTTTCCAGTTTCACGGAATGGACCAAGTCCAAATTCCCACGGTGCATGCTCACACGCCCGTCACCTAGCATGTGCGTCACCTCCAAAACAATCATATAATACAAAATTCGGGGTTTCATACCCTCAGGACCAGATTTAAAACTGTTACTTACCTTTTCGAGCAAAACTCTACTCCAAAATGCCTTTGCCTCTCAAATCGTCACCATACGTCCCGAATCTAGCCATAAGCAGTACAATACAATTAATATAGACTAAATGGATCAATTCCACAAGAAAAATACTAAATTATAGCCAAAAATCCGAAGTCGACTCAAACGTGGCCCATGGACCCACGTCTCAAAATCCGACAAAAGTCACAAAACCCAAAAGCCCATTCACTCACGAGTCTATCCATACCAAATATACTCAAATCCAATAACAAAATCCGATTCAAAACCTCAAAAATGCAACTCAAGAAAGCTTCCGCATTTCCCCAATTTTCACCCCAAATCATAAATTAGATGATGAAATTAAAGGTATAATCATGGAATTTGACCAATATTAAATAGAAATCACTTACCCCAAATACCCACGCAAGAGTCTCTCCTAAAACCGCCTTCTACCGAGCTGCCACTTCAATTTTATTATATGAACTCAAAACTCTCGTTTTGAATCTTTTAATTCTGCCTATAATTACCTTCATCGCGATCGCGGAACAACCCTCGCAATCGTGAAGCACAATTATGCTGCCCTACAAACTAACTCTATGCGAACGCGGAATGTCCCTTGCGAACAAGATGCTCTACTCCGCTGACTTACGCGATCACGAACTGCCTCACGCATTCGCAATGAAAAAAACTCTTGACCTCAGTTCCTACCCCTTTTTCTCTTCGCGAACGCGGCCTAGTCCATGCGTTCGTGTAACAATGCCCCTCAAAGCTACACGATCGCGGTCCTCCACTCGCGAATGCGTTGGGAAATTTCCATTAGCGACCGGCTTAGCCTACGCGATTGCTGACCTGACCACACGATCGCGTAAAAGGAAACCATATGAGAAAAAACCCAGAAACTTCAGTTATTTCACCAACTCAAAACCAAGTCCGTTAACCACCCGAAACTCACCCGAGGCCTCGGGGACCTCAACCAAACATATCATCAAGTCCCAAAATATCATACGAACTTAGTCGAACCCTCAAATCACCTCAAACAACATCAAAAAGACGAATTACACACGGATTCAAGCCTAATGAACTTTAAAATTTCTAGATTCTACAAACAACGGCGAAACCTATCAAATGACGTCCGATTGACCTCAAATTTTGCACACAAGCCATAAATGACACCATGAATCTACTTTGACTTCCAGAATTGGAATACAACCTCGATATCAAAAGGTCCACTCCTGGTCAAACTTTCCAAAATTCCAACTTTTGTCATTTCAAGTCTAATTCTACGACGGACCTCCAAATCACAATCCAGACGTGCTCCTAAGTCCAAAATTACCTAACGGAGCTAACAGAACCATCAAAATTCAATTCCGGGGCTATTTACACATAAATCGCCATCTGGTCAACTTCTCCAAGTTAAGCTTCAAAGAGAATAAGTGTCTCAATTCACTCTGAATTCACTCCGGACCCGAACCTACTAACCCGATAAGTCATATAACAGTTGTATAACAAAAAAGGATAAGAAAATGGGGGAACGAGGCTACAACTCTCGAAACGACCGGCCGAGTCGTTATATCGTGCCCCTCTTAAACAAACGTTCATCCTCGAACGAGTCTAGAAACATATCTGGAGCCTAAAATAGGTGTGGATATCTGCTCTGCATCTTTCGAACGGTCTCCCAAGTAGCCTCCTCAATCGGCTGATCTCTCCACTACACCTTCACTGAAGCTATATCCTTAGACCTCAACTTCCGAACCTGCCGACCTAGAATAGCTATCAGCTCCACATCATAAGTCAAATCACCATCCAACTGAACCGTGCTGAAATACAAAACATGAGACGGGTCGCCAACATACTTTCGGAGCATAGAAACATGAAATACTGGATGCACACTCGACAAGCTAGGTGGCAAGGCAAGCCTGTAAGCCACCTCCCAGTCCTCTGAAGTACCTCAAACGGCCCAATGAACCGAGAGCTTAACTTTCCCTTCTTACCGAACCGCATAACACCCTTCATGGGTGAAACCTTCAGCACAACCTTCTCCCCAACCATGAAAGACACATCAAATATCTTCCTGCTGGCATAGCTCTTCTGTCTAGACTGCCCCGTGCAAAGCCGCTCCTGAATCAATTTAACCTTTTCCAATGCTTCCTGAATCAAGTCTGTACCCAAAATACTAGCCTCACTGGGCTCAAATAAAACCTGCAGAGATCTACACCGCCTCCCATACAAATCTCATACGAGGCCATTTGGAAGCTCGATTGTTAATTGTTGTTGTAAGCAAACTCCGCGAGTGGCAGAAATTGGTCCCATGAACCCCCAAAATCAATGACACATGCACGTAGAAAATCCTCCAATATCTGATTACTGAGCTTGGACTACCCGTCCGTCTGAGAGTGAAATACTGTACTCAACTCTACCTGAGTGCCCAACTCTCACTGTACGGCTCTCCAAAACTGCAATGTGAACTGCGTGCCTCTATCTGAAATGATGGAAATTGGCACACCGTGAAGGCAAAGAATATCTCTGATGTAAATCTTGGTCAATCGCTATGAAGAATAAGTATTACCAATTGGAATGAAGTGCACAGACTTGGTCAGCCGATCCACAATCACCCAAATAACATCGAACTTCCTCAAAGTCCGTGGGAGTCCAACTACGAAATCCATGGTGATCCTCTCCCACTTTCACTCTGGAATATCTATCCTATAAAGCAAGCCACCTGGTCTCTGATGCTCATACTTCACCTGCTGACAGTTAAGGCACCGAGCTACAAACCCCACTATGTCCTTCTTCATTCTCCTCTACCAATAGTGCTGCCTCAACTCCTGATACATCTTTGCGGCACCTGGATGAATGAAATACCGCGAACTGTGGGCCTCCTCAAGAATCAAATCATGTAGCCCATCCATATTGTGGACATAAATCCGACCCTGCATCCTAAATACCCTATCATCCCCTATAGTCACATCCCTGGAATCACTGTGCTGAACCCTATCCTTAAGGACAAGCAAGTGAGGATCATCATATTGGTGCTCTATGATGCGATCGAATAAGAAAGACTGAGAAACCACACAAGCGAGAACCCGATTAGGCTCCGTCCAATCTCACTAACCGATTGGACAAAGCTTGAACATCGACTGCAAGAGGTCTCTCTCCAACGGGAAGAAAAGCAAGACTACCCGTACTCACCACCTTCCTACTCAAGGCATCGACCACCATATTGACCTTCCCTGGATGATAAAGAATAGTGATGTCATAGTCCTTTAGCAGCTCCAACCATCTCCGCTGCCTCAAATTGAGATCCTTCTATTTGAACAAGTGCTGGAGGCTCCGTTGATCCGTAAACACCTCATAAGACACACCATAGAGCTAGTGCCTCCAAATATTCAATGCATGAACAATGGAAGCCAACTCTAAACTTCTCATGGGGCTTCAACTGGCGTGAAGCATAAGCAATCACTCTCCCCTCCTGCATCAAAACACATCCAATACCGATCCAAGAAGCATCATAATACACTGTATGAGAACCAGAAGCTGATGGTAGAACCAAAACTGGAGTTGTGGTCAAAGCAATCTTGAGCGGGTGGTGTAGCAACTGGTGCAGAAGACGCAGCCTGACTCCTCTGCTGCACTGGACCTCCCTGACGACGAGGACACTACCCCGCACTCAAAACAACTCTCTGGTGCTGGTGGTGGGGACTGAAGTAGGCCTTGAGCACCAGGATAACTGGTAGAAGGACCTGGCATAAAAGAGTCCTGACCCGATGGAGAACGGGATGAATTCTTAGCTGGGAGGGCATTGAGAGATGAGTGACCCTGCTGATAACTGTATGAACCATGTCCAGATGATGCACCACGGTGAACTGGGCGAGCCGTCTGAGCATGTTTGTAAGGACGACCCCTGTTGTGGTCGAACTGACCCCCAGAAAGAATACCGCTGAATCCACCCTGTCCATGAAGCCTCTTGGCCTCCCTCTCAACCCGCTCCTGGCTGCGGACCATCTCTATCCGATGAGCAATGTCGATAACCTCATCAAAAGTAGCACCAGACACTCTCTCTCCAGTCATAAGGAATCGCAGCTGAAAAGTGAGGCCATCAATGAACCTCATGATCCTCCCCCTGTCTGTGGGAACCAACTAGACAGCATGACGGGCCAACTTAGAAAATCTCATCTCGTATTTCGTCACAGACATATCACCCTAATGAAGCTGTCCGGGCGCAACTCCTCTCTGCGGGGCTGAGCCACGGACTTCTCCAAGAATAGAACATAGAATTCCTGCCATGTAAGGGGTACTGCGGGCCTACACCTCTCATAATCCTCCCACCAACTAAAGGTATCCCCAGAGAACTAGAAAGTAGTGAACGAGACCTCACTGGTCTCTAGAATACCTGCTGTACAGAGAATCCTCTAAAACTTGTCCAAGAAACCCTGGGCATCCTCCGCCTCTTTACCACTGAAAAATGGAGGCTGGAGTCTCCAAACGTCTCCAATATCCCGCTGCTCATCATCAGACATCACAGGAACCACATGGGTCTGAGCTGCTGCAACCGGCTGGGCTGGTAGTGCCCAGGTGTCTGGAGTCCCTGTACCACCTGCTCTAGTGTGCGGGCGGTTGGAGTCTGAGCACCTCTCGTGGGCTGAGAAGTGGTTGTTGCGGCTTGAACAAAGACTGCCTGAGCAAGACCGATGCACACTGTCAGAATATGAGCTAAGGCCTCCTAAAGGCCTGGAATCACAATGGGCACATGTGGTGCCTGAGCTGGTCCCACAGGCTCATCCACAACTGGAACCTGCTCCTGAACTAGGGGAAATGGTGGATCTGCAGGTGCTACCCTAGCTGATGTGCGAGCTGCACCTCTACCGCGACCACGACCTCTCGCGGCCCTGACTGGTGGTACTAGTGGCTGTCCATATTGCCCCGTGGTACGTCTCTTCACCATCTGTGAGAGAATAGAACAACAGAAGTTTAGTTACCAGAATTAACAGATTCACATGACAAAAATTCAAAAATTTGAAGTTCCTAAGGTTTCGGCAACCTCTCGAATATAAGTAGAGACGTCTCCGTACCAATCCGCAAGATTCTACTAAACTTGCTAATGACTCATGAGACCTATGTAACCTGGGCTCTGATACCAATTTTTCACGATCTAAATCCTAACCTGCCATGATGGCACCTATCGATGGTACTAGGCAATCCGACATTTCCAAAGTACTTCCAATATTTAACAGAAAGATAAATCAAGATATTTAAAATAAGCATAGTTTTCATAAACATGGGTAAAACCCAAAACACAAGTGCGGAAAATAGCTCCCAATATCGGGGTGTCACTAAGCCATGAGCATCTATACATAGTCCGTCTAGAAATGAAACGACTATAACAATTTGAATCCAAATACAACTAAAGACAGAATAAGGAAGGAGAAGCAAGGACGCGAATGCCAGGCAGCTACCTCGATATCTCCAACAGTCAGCTACGCAAAAATATCAACACTCTCCGCATCCAAAAACTCCTGGATCTGCACATGAAGTGCAGGGTGTAGCGTGATTACAACCAACTCAGTAAGTAAGAATAATAAATAAGGAACTGGAAGATAGTGATGAGCTACACAATTATAATTCATTTTCAGTAGTCTCAACAAGGAAAGTAGACGTGCTTTCATCAAATCAGTTACAATAGTCAAATTTAAGTAAAAACCGGGTAAAAGTATCTTTCAGAAGTTTTTCCAAAAATAATGATGTATGGAAACTATGTGCAACAACAAAAATGTCATGTACAACCTCTCTGGGCAACAATCACTTAGTCCTCCCATTCACTCCAACCTCATAATCACTCATTCCTCACAACCACTCATTCCTCACAGTCACTCAGCACTCGGCACTCAGCAATATAGTCTGTGGGAGAAAATAGAGAGTGTGCAATATTATAGTGAGGTGGAAATCTCAAAAGAGGGTTATTTCTTTTGAGTGTGTAGTGGTCCCTGGAGTACTTTGCTCGGGACTACGGAGTATAAAATTTCTCATTATAGTGGATTACTTTGCTCCTCTCGGGCCCGTGGTTTTTTCCCTTATTCATAAAGGTTTTCCATGTTTAAGTGTTGTTCTTTTTGTCGATTACTGTATCTCGGTATTATGTTATTATTTCGCTGTTATTACCGTAAATATTATTTCTGTGATAATTTATTCTCAATAATATTATTACCGTGAATATTATTTCTATGGGGTCAAAGAGAAGTTTCTTTGACTTACATTAAATAACAAACGAGTTAAACAAAATAATATTAAGAACCAAGCGACAACTGAAATTCCAACAAATGCAGTTTTCTTGAATGAATTTCTATAATAATATAATGATTATGACAATAAAGAATTAAAATGGTCATCCACCCATTATAAGATACAACATTTAATATTCCAGAATTAGCTCGTTTGGATGGTTGTTATTTATTGTATTGTATCGTATTGTTATTTTAAGTACGATGTTCGTTTTGATTGTTATTTAAATTTTATTGTATCGTATCTTTAAATTCGTCGTTACATAACGAAGAAATGTGTCATTTTTTGTTACAATCGATTTGGTGTGGTCGAGAAGAAGGGAATATATATAAATCTAAGAATTAAGATAGTCACTGAAGCACCTCTCCGTTTTCAAGTTTTTTCTCTCAACAATTCAAGAACGTAACAAAATTTCATGTTTGTTGATTTTATTCGCATTTTATTCAAGAGAAATGACTCCTATGTATTATTCGAAATTATTCAACCTATCATCTGTTATGCTTTCGATTCATTTATATCCTTGCGTTAGCAAATTGTTTTATATTTACCTTTATTAGTGAAATTTCAACATAAAATGAGTGAACACCACACAAAAAAAAATTAAATTTACCTTTTAACTTTTGAGTTAAAATTATTCGAGATAATGCTCCACTAGAAATCAAGAACAAATTTTTCTCCTAATGACAAGATAATATTAAACAAAAATTAAGAATAAAAGAAATTTCACATAATATAAGAGCAAATCAGACCTTTTATCCTCTAATCTATTCCTTATAAGAATATAATAAAGACATAATAAATAAAATAAAAATAAGAGAAAAGAAAAGTGAAAAATCAACGAGTAGTACTAGTAGAAATACTAAAAACGGAGAAAAGGCCACGAGAATCGGGTCTGCATTTTCTTGTTTCTATAACTTCTCTCTCTCTTCGATTTTTTCTCTTTTTCTATGCCCTTTTCATTACAAAACTAGAAAGCTACCTCTGTAATTTTCGATTTTGATCGGTGGAACCAAAAAGGAGGAGGAAAATGGATTCACATCAATTGTTGCCTTCTAATCAGGTACGCTATGTATCAGCAACTTCTTCAACTTCCTCTTCATCTTCACTTTGTACCGAAAAACACCCTACTTGTTCCAAAGCACAGAACTGTCTCTTCAAAATTCTAAGGACAATCTCCACTATCCCACCTGATAATATCATAAAACTTCAATCTTTATCGACTTCCCAACTCAAACAATCAGAATATGTTGTGAAAACCGAGTTGAATGAATCCCCCATTGACTTGAATGTTGGGTTTTGTGCTTTGCCGGAAAATCAAGAATCTGAGTCTCCTGTTGATGGCTTCACCGCCGCTGGGAGTGAAAATTCCGGTGAGGTTGGGAAATGTGAAGTTGGGAAAGAAGAGAAATTTTTGTTGGACAGTGACAGTTTTACTGATGGTGGACTTGCCGGTGCTGACGTGGAAATTATAGAAATTTCTCAACTTGAGAAGATTAATGGGGTTTCTGAAATAGGGAAAGTCGAAGAGGAAAAGGGGTTCATGGGTTTGCTCATTGAAGCAGCAAGATTGATATTTGGTGAGTTCAAAGACGAGGATTCTGATTTTGAGCCGGAGCCTGAGAAGAAAAGCAGAACAAAGCAACTGAAACGGAGAAATAAGTGTTGGGGAATGGAATACGTGGAGGAGAATGTGGACGGAAAATGTTCGTCGCCGGTGGTCCGATCAAAAAGAGGGAGGATTCAGGTCTTACCCTGCAAATATAGAGACTCTATTGTTGAGCCATTGACGCGATTTTCAAGGAATCGATCGAGCATTGTTGCGAATCGACGGACAGGATCACTTAGGGGGACATCCGATAAAATTGGAACGAATACATAGAAGATTAGCATGAAAGAATGACGCACAAATAGAGGACATTGGTTCGGTGGAAGGAGGTGGGAAAGCTTAAGATAAATGTTGCCAAAGATATAGAAAAGAGGAAAATTTAGGTGACAAAGATGAGATTTTTAACCTTTGGTAAATCTTTATTACTTCTGCACTTCATAAGTTTCTTGCATTTTAGCATTTTGATTGATTAAATGTCTAGTGATTACTTTAGCAATAGCAGTACTCCAGTAGTACAAGAGGAGAATATGGCTATCAAATTGGTATGAATCTTATGCTTGATCATGTATTCAAGTTGAGGATCATAACATAGTGAACTAAAATGGGTGATTTTTATTACAAGCTTACTATTACCAAAGTGTTTTACTAAGTTTGCTTTACGAGTTGCAGTATTAACTGAACTTTCTTGTCCGCACCTTAAGTGGTATGACGTGGACAACCTACCACTAATGCTGCTAATGTAATAGTCTTATCCGCTAGTGATATTCTCCGTTCTGGGTCTAGGCCCTCACGGGTTTAAAACGCGTCACTAGGGTCTAAAGGCTTGTTACTTATATTACATACACCCCTCTTATGAGCTCAACATCGTCGCTGAGATTTGCCCCACCGCATGGGAATCACCTAGACTTAGCACTAAGGTTTGCCCCGCCTAAATGAGATTTGCCTAAACTCAATTGAACTTTGACCCACTATCGGCATGGCTGACACAAGAGTGGCTCTGATACCATTTTTCTGTAACAGCCCTACCCGCTAGTGATATTGTCCGTTCTGGGTCTTGACCCTTACGGGTTTAAAACGTATCACCAGAGTCTAAAAACTTGTTAGGTTACATACCCGGCATCCCTCTTGTGTTTTGCCGATGTGAAACTCATTACAACTAATATTTCAAAATTGGGTTTAATAGTTATGTGCGTAGGCTAACACAAAATTGTGCCCTTTTAGATAGGTGTATTTTTTCGGCTAGTTTTTGTGGGCAGAAGTAGTCGAGATGTGTATGTATTTAATGGAATATTCAAGGTTAGCATAAACTTGAGTTTCTTACTAGGCTTGTATGTTATATTGCTTTGCGAGGAGCAGCCTTTGAACATCTGGAAGGAAAAAAAAAGTGAAGAACAGTTGAAATTACAAAGAAGAAAGTATACCAAACTTATTAAAGAAATAGAAAGTCAATAGCGTGGAGGGGAAACTCGGACGGTATAAGACTTTGACTGGGAAATATGGCTGACAAGGTCTCACAATAAATAGCTCCTCCCTTTTCTTTCTTTCTTCCTTGTATTTCCATAACTATTTGCTAACCGTGTGGGATCTAGGGATTTTAAATGATTGGGCGGGTAAAAGATCAGCGGCGAAATTAGGAATTTCATCTAGGATGTTCAAATTTAAAAGAAGTAAAAAGAATCTTCGATAAAATATGTTCAATATATGTTATATACTACTAAAATTTAATATTTTACCTATATATACCGTGCAATTTTTCGATGAAGCGTATTCAGTTGACCACCCTTGAAACTACGTAGCGTCGCCCCTGGTAAAGATAGATTAAGTATGATTAAAGTATGTCTAGGCTAGATCAACTATGGGTTACGTGTTGAAAACATAATTAAGCATATAGAAGTGTGCTCTCTTTATAATAATTTAAGCTTTTAGATGAGATGGTTACACATTTCAACATAGTATCACATAATTAAGTATATAGAAGTATGTTTTTTTGAACAACTTAAGCTTTTAAATGGGACGGTCACACACTTTAACATTATTATGGAAAGGTCATAATCTGAATTGCCCAACAAAGTCACAAGTCAAACATAGTATTTTTTTATGCTTGAATGAGTTTAATCCTCAGGGAAAAGTATAAAGTTAAAACCATTTTGACCTATCTTTAACTTTTAGCTACACTAATTGACCCCTCTCTGTCTCCTAATTTGCTTGATAATTTAAATGAATTAGTGCATGATCAAAAAGTTAACTCCATTGGCGAAGAATACTGGGTTCCACTTCGCCGAATAAACTCTAGACTGGTACAGATATTGTTGGTAAATAAAGGCGACAAGAATGTTTGATATCATGAGATTTGTAGAGGTCACAGGCTTCTTACTTTTGTTTCTGTTACCCACATGCAGCCATGGACGAGCTAATTTTCAAATGATGTTTGGCCAAACACAAATATAATTGTTTTATTCTTCAATATAAACATAATTTCTCAAAGAAAAAAATAGTTTATTTGCCCTTGTACTATTCAAAACCGCACAACTTTGCCCTATATTAGATTGTTGGTCTAATTTACTCCTATCACTAGGAAAATATCTCATTTTGGCCCTTGAACCGGAGCGCCAACTTTATCATGAGTATATTTATATTGTAAAGTTACTGCACGCTATTAGTTAGTATAGTTAGTGTAGTTAGTATCAGTTAGTATAGTGCTTAGCTGTTAACATAATTAGTTAGTGGAAGTTTATTTTTTTTATTGTCAATTGTATCTTAATTGTGCATTTGTATATAATTGAACAGTACCCGATACAAAATGTAAGAGTTTTCATTTTCACAAAGTCAGAAACTCTCTTCAGCTCTTTCTTTTCTCCACACGAGCTCCATCTTCTGGAAACTTCTGAATCCTCCATTGGAGGAGATGTGGAGCTAAGTTCGTAACTATAATATCTACATGGTATCAGAGCGGAGGTTCTCTCATCATCACACCCTTCTTTGATTTTCTGTTGATTCTAATCGCTGAGTAACCTATGGTTCTTCGGCAATCAACAATTTGAGAAAAATCTTGATCTGACGCATGCAGTGATGATTCATCAACAAATAGAAGAAATTAAGCTACATTTCAGCTACACGAAGATCAATCAAACTGATTTTGCATAAGTTTCGATGGCGATTGAAGAGACGACAATAACGACAAAAATACAGACGGTAATTGATCCAACTAGCCCTTGAGGGTAATCGAACAACTCAGTGTGTCCCTTTAAAAAATAATAGTAGTTGCTAACATTGTTCTATTAAAATTTGAATCATGATCTCTCATGGTCTTCATCTCACTTCATTCACTAATAGCCGCTTGGCCACATCCTTTGGGAAAAAGATCCGGTCAAGTATTATTACCTCAAATAATATTCAATGACCTTTTAGATTTGTGCCATGTGAACTTAAAATAATTAATGGTTGAGATATATTTATATTTTATACCTATAAAAAAAACTAAAAAATGGCAAAAGTTATACTAATTCACCCGTTAAAAACCAACTCAAATCTTTTACTTCTTTTTTCCTTTTGATATGTTTCTTGCTTTTTGCCAAATAAAGCACCATACTTTCAAGCTACGGAAAAAATTAATATTACCCGTTAATTGGCCCTAGTCAACTTAATTGGCTCGCACAGAGAGTGTTTCTCCTATTCCCACATACAGTACTCACATAGAGGGTGATACAAGCAGAGGCGGATCCAGGTGTTAAACCTTATGAATTTAGCTTTTAAAGTTTTTAGTATTGAATCCATTATATTTTTAAAATTATGCGTTCATATTTACTATTTTTACAATTGTAATAAATTTTTACATATAAATTTTACTCCGCGTCAAAGGTTATAGTTTTAATTAAACCCATCGGTAGTACGCTAGGTCCGCCCCTGGATATAAGGCTATGAATTCTAAGTAACCTTCTTACAACATTGCAGAACGTTTTGGTATTGAGTATGGAACTTTGATTTTGTTTTACATCTTAGATTTAAACATTTCATAGCTTGAGAACAAGTAATTGCAATTTATGTGTATACGGTAGAAATCGGGGCTACCCAATTTTACTATTCGATCGAGATTGGTACGTTGCATCGAAGAGCTTAGGCATTGAGTTCGAGATCGAAGTCTCTTCCTAGATCGAGGTCGGTATAAATCTAAGCCAAGGGAGTTAGATTCCGAGTAACGTGGGGGATGGCTTAGTAACAGAAAAAGCGAGATATTCGCGATTGGTCGAGGATCGTGGCGTGAATCTCGGAACAGATCAAATCAGACACAGTTAATTAGCTGATTATACGATTTCATTCTGTAACTAGAGTTATACCATAAGTGAAATTTTCTCTACTATATAAAGAGGAATTCTAATCATTTGTAAGCATCATTATTCACCGAGACAAAAACAATATAATTATTCCCTTCTTACTTGTGTTCTTGTTCGTCAATCTATACCATCTTTATTATTCTTGCACTTATCAGCTCGAGGGTATCTAGACTCGAGGCTGAAGACTTGTTTGAATATTGGTTTGATTTATTTCAAGTTTAATTCTGTCATTTACTTACGCTTTTATCAATTGGTATTGAGTGAAATCACATATCCTTAAAACCACAATATAAGTTTAATTGTTATCCAAATTTTAGGGTAAGCAGTTTGGTGCCCACCGTGAGTCTAAGGATAATAGTGATTATTCAATACTGATTCCGACAACACACACTACTTTACGCTTGTTCTTGTCAAGTAATTTTGTTTTCAGGTTAAAATATGTCAAACTCACAAACAACACCCATACATGGTGATAATGGCCTCGGATTTCACGGGAAAAATGACAATGTAGTTGCTCCAGGGTCGAGGTACCACGAACTGATCTCGAGGGAGCACCGATTGCCAATCCAGTCGATGTCAGTTCACATATCGCTCTAAATGTGAATCTGGGCGCGGACCCCGAAGGGAGTGTACGCAGAGAAGTCTGATCTGGTGGTCGAGGTACACAGGGTGGAGGACATGGAGGAGTCAGTATCCAAGTGATATTCGAGATGCTACATGCTCAAGAAGCCGTTATTGCTCGGCCACAAAATCGGCATCGAACGCCGAGTGAGGTCGAATCGGAGGCCGCTCGCCGAATCGAGCCAATACCAGAAAGATCAAATGTCAGTGAATCGGGGACTGACCCCGCAATAATGAAGATGCTCGAGGAGCTCACCAAACGAATTGAATCGGGAGAGAAGAAAATTGAGGCAAATGATAAGAAAGTAGAAACGTACAACTCCTAGGTCAATCAAATGCCGGGGTCACCGCTAATTTTGAAAGGGGTGGATTCAAAGAAATTTGTATAGAAGTCGTTCCCTCCAAGTGCAGCTCCGAAGCCTATTCCCAAGAAATTTCGTATGCCAGAAACCCCTAAGTACAATGGGACCACCGATCCCAATGAGCATGTCACCTCCTGTACATGCACCATCAAAGGTAACGATTTGGAAGATGATGAGATCGAATATGTTCTATTGAAGAAGTTTGGAGAGACTCTATGGAAGGGGGCAATGATTTGGTACCATAATCTACTGCCAAATTCCATTGACTCATTAGCCATGCTTGCGAATTCTTTCGTATAGGCACATGCTGGGTCCATAAAGGTTGCGATGAGGAAATCAGACCTTTTCAAAGTAAAAAAAGAAGGACAATGAAATGCTTAGGGAGTTTGTGTCTCGGTTCCAAATAGAACACATGTATTTTCCACCGGTCACAGATGATTGGGCTGTTCAAGCCTTCACTCAGGGGTTGAATGAACGAAGTTCGATAGCATCACGTCAACTGAAGCAAAACTTGATTGAATATCCGACGGTGACCTAGGCCGATGTACATAATTAGTACCAATCAAAGATCAGACTCGAGGATGACCAATTGGGAACTCCTTCCGAAAAAGCCCACATGCAGAAATCAAAGAGATATCGATAGGGAGCCTCGATCGAACAGAGACCGATATCGGCCATACATCGAAAATCGCAGGAACGGCGGTCCCGGACGCAATTCCACCCGAAACGATCGAAGGAGTGATCAAGGATGAGTTCTGGGACTTATGAGCAAAAATGATTTTGATAAGCACACCGATCCCACAGAGGCACCACGATTATTGGAGTAAAACTTCAATATCGACGCATCGGGTATTGTATCGGCAATTGGAAGAAGCAAAGATACTTGGTGGCCCAGACCCATACAGACTGATCCTTCCAAAAGAAATCCCAATCTGATGTGCAAGTATCACGACACACATGGCTACATAATCGAGTATTGTAGGCAACCGAGAGAGGAGGTAGCCCGTCTATTCAACGAGGGTCACCTTCGAGAGTTCTTAAGTGATCGAGCCAAAAACCATTTCAGAGAAAGGGATGCCAACAGGAAACACAAACAAGAAGAGCCACAACATGTGATCTATATGATCATCGGCGGGGTTGATATTCCACAAGGGCCCAAACGCACTAAAGTATCAATTACTAGGGAAAAATGGACCCAAAATTATGTTCCAGAAGGCACCGTATCATTCAACGATGAGGAAGCATAAGGACTTTCTCAACCCCACAATGACGCTCTAGTAATTTCTATCTTTATAAATAAAAATCAAGTTAAGCGTGTTTTAGTGGATCCAGGTAGCTCAGCAAACATCATCCGATCGAGGGTCGTGGAGCAGCTCGACCTGCAAGATCGAATCGTACCCGCAACTCGGGTCCTGAATAGTTTCAACATGGCTAGCGAAACAACTAAAAGAGAGATCATTTTACCGGTGAACGTAGCTGGAACTATTCAAGAAACAAAGTTCCATGTAATCGAAGGTGACATGAGGTACAACACCCTACTCGGGAGGCCCTGGATTCACAATATGAGGGCAGTACCTTCAACTCTCTACCAAATGATGAAGTTCACAACATCGGACGGGGTGAAAAAAGTATATGGAGAGCAACATGCTGCAAATGAAATGTTTGTGGTCGACGAGGTAATACCGATATCGACGCTTTTAACAGAAACGGGATCGAAGACCAAAGGAAAACAAGAGTCCAAATAGAAACCACATTCACCAGCCTCGACTCAGTCAGAAAAATAGGAAATGAACGAAGAAGATGACAATTATTGGATCCCCGATCCTTCATTATTCCCGAAGATTCCGATGCTACCAAATCAACAGTCAAAGAGTTGGAACAGGTTATACTGATTGAGTAACTGCCCGAACGAAAGGTATACCTGGGTACAGGGTTAACCCCCGAACTTAGGAAAAAGCTCATTAAATTTCTTATTGATAATATGGATTGTTTTGCTTGGTCCCACTTAGATATGACAGGGATCCCACCGGAGATAACAACACATTGATTCATCCTGGACCCGAAGTTAAGGCAAGTGAAACAAAAGAGAAGGCCCCAGTCCGAGGTAAAACATGCATTCATCAAGGACGAGGTAACTAAACTTCTCAAAATAGGATCCATCCGGGAAGTAAAATATCCCGAATGGTTAGAAGACGTAGTTGTAGTCCCTAAAAAGGGGAACAAACTTAGGATGTGTGTAGATTATAAAGATTTAAACAAGGCATGCCCTAAAGACTCTTTTCCTCTGCCTAACATCGATCGCATGATCAACGCCACAGACGACCACGAGATCCTTAGATTTCTCGACGCCTACTCCGGGTACAATCAAATTCAAATGAACCCGGAGGATCAGGAAAAGGCTTCATTCATCACTAAGTATGACACATATTGTTATAACATAATGCCTTTTGGGCTAAAAAATGCCGGTGCTACCTACCAATGCCTAGTAAATAAAATGTTTGAAGAATAAATAGGTAAGTCAATGAAGGTATATATTGGCGATATGCTAGTTAAGTCCCTGCGCGCAAAGGACCATTTAACACATTTGCAGGGAACCTTCAACATACTGAGAAAATACAACATGAAGCTCAACCCCGAGAAATGTGCCTTCGGAGTCGGTTCGAGCAAGTTTCTCGGCTTTATGGTATCAAAACGGGGGATCGAGATCAACCCCGATAAAATCAAGGCAATCGAAGACATCACAGTCGTGGACAGTGTTAAGGCCGTGCAAAGGCTGACAGGACCGATAGCCGCCTTAGGTCGATTCATTTCAAGGTCTTTAGATCGAAGTCACAGGTTCTTCTCACTGCTCAAAAATAAGAACAATTTTGCTTGGACCTCGAAATGTCACAGGCGTTGGAAGAATTGAAGCGGTACCTCTCGAATCCACCATTTCTTCATACTCCAAAAATAAACGAACAACTCTACCTATACTTAGCAGTCTTAGAAGTCGCGGTAAGTGGTGTCCTGGTTCGAGAAGAGCAAGGTACGTAATTTCCAGTTTATTATGTAAGTCGAACTTTAGGCGAGTCCGAAACCCCGTACCCACACTTAGAAAATTGACTCTTGCTCTAATAAGCGCCTCTAGGAAACTAAAATCGTATTTTCAGTGTCACCTAATATGTGCGGTAACCACTTATCCTCTACGTAATGTTTTACATGAGCCCGAACTATCGGGCCGATTGGCCAAATGGGCCGTCGAACTCAGTGTGTACGATATCGATTATCAACCCCGAACGTCCATCAAGTCTCAAATTTTAGCAGACTTTGTGGCCGACTTCACGCCAGCCCTCGTACCCGAGGTCGAAAAAGAACTTTTGTTAAAATCGGGTACATCGTCGGAGGTGTGGACCCTTTTTACAGACGGGCGGTCCGAATGTGAAAGGGTCCGGACTAGGCATTATTTTGAAGCTGCCCACGGGAAATACAATTAGGCAATCTATCAAAACTTCTAAGTTGACTAACAATGAGGCCGAGTATGAGGCCATAACAGGTCTCGAACTAGTTAAAAGATTGGGAGCAGAGGCCATCGAAGCCAAATGTGATTCCCTACTGGTGGTAAACCAAGTCAATAGAACCTTCGAGGTTCGAGAGGATCAGATGCAAAGTTACTTGGATAAATTGTAGGTAATGTTGCATGGGTTTAGAGAATGGACCTCACAACATTTACCTGGAGAGCAAAATAGCGAGGATGATGCCCTTGCAAATTTGGGGTCGTCGGTCGAACATGACGAAATTAGCTAGGGAACTATCGTACAAATTTCGAAGTCAGTAGTCGAAGAAGGCCATGCCAAAATAAACTTCACGAGCCTAACCTGGGATTGGAGGAATGAATATATTGAGTATTTGAAAAGTGGAAAGCTCTTATCGGACCCTAAGGAATCAAGGACTCTACGAAC
This sequence comes from Nicotiana paniculata, assembly GCA_005239505.1. NCBI lineage: Eukaryota > Viridiplantae > Streptophyta > Magnoliopsida > Solanales > Solanaceae > Nicotiana > Nicotiana paniculata. The sequence continues at coordinate 50,558 of ML365788.1, forward strand.
TAAAGCTGCTCGATTCACAATGGCTGAAGATGGAACATTATACAGGAGGATGTTTGATGGACCATTGGCAGTATGCTTGGGGCTAGGAGATACTGATTATGTCCTACGAGAAATTCACGAGGGTACTTGCGGGAACCACTCCGGTGCCGAATCACTAGTTCACAAAGTCATCAGGGCGGGATACTATTGGGCCAATATGAAGAAGGACACCAATGAATTCGTTCAAAAATGTGATAAGTGCTAAAGGTATGCACCAATGATCCACCAACCCGGAGAGCAACTTCATTCAGTCTTATCTCCGTTGCCATACGTGAAATGGGGGATGGACATCGTCGTCCCTCTGCCATCGGCCCTAGTTAAAGCTAAATTCATTTTGTTTATGACTGATTATTTCTCTAAGTAGGTTGAAGCACAGGCCTTTGAGAAAGTCAAGGAAAAAGAAGTTATAGACTTCATCTGGGATCACATCATATGCCGATTCGGGATACCTGCCAAAATCGTATGCGACAATGGAAAGCAATTCATCGGCAGCAAAATAACAAAGTTTCTCGAAGACAACAAAATAAAAAGGATCTTATTGACACCGAATCATCCTAGTGGAAACGGACATGCCAAATCAACAAACAAGACCATCATTCAGAATCTGAAGAAAAGATTGAACGATGCTAAGGGAAAATGGAGACAAATTCTACCCGAAGTCCTTTGGGCATATCGAACAACGTCAAAATCCAGTAGGGGCAATACCGTTCTCCTTAGTATATGGTGCCGAAGCCCTGATCCCGGTCGAAGTCGGGGAACCCAACGCCAGGTTTTGATACGTAACGAAAGAGTCAAATCACGAGGCTATGAATACGAGCCTCGAACTACTAGATGAAAAATGGGAAGCCACCTTCGTACCAATGGATGCACAAAAACAACGCATGGAAAGGTATTATAATCGAAGGACCAACCTTCGCCACTTTAGAATTGGGGACTTAGTTATGAGAAAAGTCACCCTCAATACTCGAGACCCAAATAAAGGAAAACTCAACCCAAATTGAGAAAGACCATACCAGGTCTTCGATATCATCGGAAAGGGATCCTACAAGCTTGGCACGATAAACGACGAGCAACTACCAAATAATTGGAACATATCACTCCTTAAACGATAGTATTGTTGAGGTATGACTTTCTCATTTTTCATTTACATTTTACACTAACTTATTTTAGGTGTTCGAGCAAAGGCATCGAAGTTCTCTCCAAGCAGGAAGATATTAGATCTTAAAGCACGTGTTGCACTCTTTTTCCCTTCGACAGATTTTTATCCCAAATGGGTTTTTCCGGCAAGGCTTTTAACGAGGCAACCGTTGTTCGTGCTAGCTTAGAGTATCCGAGGCTTCTTTACGATCGACCTCGAATACTGGAGGAATCATCCTCGGATTTTATATTTTCAAGGAAAATACTTTATGTCAACAGGGTCTCGATAGGACCAAACGGTCGAATGAACCGTGTCCGTGTAGATTACTCGAACCCTAGTGGCAAAACATGTACGCATGTATGACCTATTGAAAGAAGCACTTTTCCTTACCAGATGTCCCGTGCCTTAATGAAATTTCTACTTTACAAGTTCCATATTTATGATCTTTTGTGAAAACTGGCTCAAGGGCCGAGTGAAACTAAACTTCGAACGATCAACCTCGTACTCGGGGACTGCCGTAAAAAAATCGACATGTTCAAACTATTAAACTTCGAGACCATAAGACCTCAAAGAGGCAGCCCTCGATTTTATAGGCCAAGGCCCTACTCGGCGACTAAGACTTTGAACAAGTTCAAAGAATTATTGGAAAAATAAGCCCAAGAGAAAAATCCCAAGGCTACATCCGAACTAACGTGGCTCGGAGACGTCCGAATTCCGCAATAAAAATAGGCCTTCGAATTCTTTGGTAAACCGGTTAAAAAGGCTACCTCGACAAAATAATTAAAGGGCTTCGATAAAATCGACCCTCGAAAAACCTTAAGAGGTATCGAATTGTTTAATACAAACTTGTGCTAAGGCACAAAAAGCGTAGGGTTTTGATAATATTAAATCCTGAAAAGACCCAACGGGTACAAACTTACTTCATGCTAAGGCATAGCAAATTACTATATGTTAAAAAATTTTAAGCCGAAAAGGGGGAAAAGCCATTCTTCTGAGGCCATATCGGCCCGATTCAAGAGCCTAAGGGCCATTACATTTTTGAGTTCGAGAGTCCATTGTCACTCAACTCAAACCTAAGGTTTTTGCTACTTCGAGTTCGAGCAAGAGCTCACTCGACTACAAAGGGAGTATTAGTTTGGGTTCGACCAAGTTGCCTAAAATCCGAAGTCTTAAACATATTATTCACAAGGCATGAAGTATATCAAAATTTTACAAGGAAAAAAGAGAATTGAAATTATCACAAGTCAAAAATTGAGACGAAATTCAAAAAATATTCTTATATATATAAACGAAGGTATTTACAAAGGACCGACCGGGGTCCTACACAAAAAAAGAAAAGAAAAATACAGATGTCCTAGCTATGTTCAAGGGTGACTCCATCCTCGGGGGAATATTCTTCCTCGGGCCCCTCATCATTATCGGATCCGCTCTTGTTGCCGTCATCATCGTCATTGTCATCAGAAGAGGCCAGTATCCTGGCATCGGCTTCATGCACCTTTGCCTATGCTATCTCCTCAGAAAGGTCGAAACCTCGGGCGTTGATTGCCTCGAGGGTCTCTCTCCGGGATTGGCATTTGGCAAGCTCGGCAGTCCATTGTTCTCGATCGGCAGCTTCCCTTAGTTGTACTTGAGCGGCTTCGGCATCAGGCAGATATATGGCCACCGTCTTGTCAACCTCGACCTTTGCTTTTCGGCCTTAGCTTGGGCCTTTTCAAGTTTAGCTTCAAGATCTTCAACCCTCTTAGCCTGAACCGAGCACTTTTCCCTTGCACTTCAAAGTTGGACTTCGACTGACGACAACTGGGCCAAGACAGTTTCTTTCTCAGCAGCAAGGCGGTCCATGCCTTCCTTCCACTTGTAGCAGTCTTCTTTCACACGATCGACCTCCTCCTGGAGAAACTTGATCCTTTTAATATTTTTCTGCAACTATGACATTGAAACATTAGCTTCTGCCCTTGAATCGAACCTGTGGTTTTTCAAGAGAATCGTTACTTGCTCGTTCAGCTCGGCTTCTTCCTTACAAGATCTAGCCAAATCAGCTCGGAGGTCCTTGATCTCCTCGTCCTTCTGCCCACAGAGAAGCTTGAGAGAATTTCTCTCATCTGAGAGCCTTTGGAGATCGGCCACGCATTGGCTTAATTCGGCCCGGGACTTAGAGAAAGCCTTTATGAAAAAAGAAAAGAGTTAGATAGAAAAAAGAAAAAACAAAAGAATGCTACATCAACAAAATTCAAACTTGCTCGGTTCAGAAGAAATTGGGACTCTTTGAAGAGGTTGGATACATTATTGAGATCAGAGGCATTCTCGAACCCTGTAAATAAATCCCGAAAAAGATCCTCCCCACCGGGGACTCCGCCTATTTCGGGAGTCCTTATGGCATGTGCATCCCTTATAGCCTCTTCGGAAAAGGCAAGAAGGGATGGTGAGTGACATGCTGTCACTGCCCCAAGCGAGTCACTCGGGGTGCTCTGTTCATCTCTAGGGGCCTCGGGACCAGCCCCCCTATGATATGTTTGTCATTTGACGAGAGGCAGCCTCGACCTCAGATGATTCGGGAACTTTGCCCAAATCTTTCTTCAAAATTTCTTCAGCACGAGGAAGGGCCTCATCAACTGCCACTGATTTAGCGGCCTTGGAAGTATCAATGGTCTTGCTCACTCGGGTCACCAGCACTGAGTCACCGTCTTCATATTCTTCTTTTCCCTTAGCCTTTGGACTAACTCCAAAGTCAGATGGATAGTGTTCCCCCTGGGTTTCCGAGCTGCTCTCTTTCTGGGTATTTCCCCCTTGGAGGTTGAGGCCCTTTTTCTCTTATTGTTCTTCCCCAGCTACGGAGCAGGGGCCATAGCCTCTTTCTCACTAGTCGAAGGCCTCAGGGCCGCATCCTTGCTCAGGCTTGCACAAGGAAAGACTAAGTAAGTGACAAGAAATATAGACAATGCATCAGGTATGAGAAAAGGGAAACTTACCTTTCTTTGCTTCCTATCGGTCTTTTTTCAAGTCGCGCCAACAACGCTCAACATAGGAAGAAGTGGAAGCCAACTTTCGCACCCAGTTCTCGAGGTTAGGGATTGCTCGAGGCGTCCAAACAACCATTGCATGCTGAAAGAAGATGTTAAATAAAGTAGAAAATGAAACACAACATGGAAATTAACAAGTAGAGTGCTACTTACGCTTCGGGTTCCATTTCTCAGGAAATTGCATTTTATCTTTCGGGATGAGATCGCAGGTCCTCACTCAAATGAATCGACCCATCCACCCTCGGTCTTTGTCCTCGTCGATCTCGAGAACAACGCCTTGGTCGCTCGACGTTGCAGTTTGATCAACCCTCAAAATATGCGGGGGTTGTATAAGTTGATGAGATGATCAAGGGTGAACGGAAATCCCTCAACTTTGTTGGTAAAGAACCGGAGCATGATCACTATGCGCCAAAATAAGGGGTGTATTTGGCCTAAAGTCAACTGATATTGACGGCATAAGTCAATGATGAAATGCTCGAGGGGGCCTAATGTGAAAGGGTAAGTTTAAACACTTAGGTACCCTTCCACATGCGTGGTAATACTCTCTTCAGGAGAGGGGATCTCTATCACTTTGTCTCCTTAGTTTCAATCCCTCTTAATTTACTCGATGTACCCCACAGTTATTGAGCAGATATATCTTGACATATGCTCACACCAACTAGGGACCACATAAGGTCTCTCGATTTTGAAGTCGGATTTAAGAACACACGGTCCGGGAACACACTCCTCAGAAAGTGGATCCGCCGACGTTTTATCATCGGATGGCCGAGAAGAAGAAGAGGAATCCTTTTCCTTTTGTGGAACCGTTTTAGATGTTTTTGCCATTGTATAAGTTGAAGAAGGAAGAATATAGTATAGTTTGGTGGTTCGAAACTAGCGGTGATGACCTAAGGAGTAATGAAAGAGAAGAACTTAAGAAAGATAAAAGCTTAGAAGAACAAATGAAGATGAAGGTAAAGTTTGATTCAATGAAAGAAGCCCTACTTATGGATTTACGGTGACGATTCAATGGCACTAGTGGCCGACCGCCAACTGACGTTCATTAATGATTTGGGTAACTGTACCAATGGGACGTTATAGTCACTTCCATCGCTTATGTCACGATGATGGCATCATTGTCTATCGAGCTCAAAGAAAAATCGAAGGCTCAGTTCGTTTCTTATCATTATATTCCAAGAAACGAGGGGACTATCTGTATACGGTAGAAATCAGGGCTACCCGAATTTACTATTCGATCGAGACTGGGATGTTGCATCAAAGAGCTTAGGCATTGAGTTCGAGATCGAAGTCTCTGCCTAGATTGAGGTCGGTATAAATCGAAGCCAAGGGAGTTAGATTCCGAGTAACCTGGGGGATGGCTTAGTAACAGAAAAATCGAGATATTCGCGATTGGTCGAGGATCGTGGCGTGAATCTCGGAACGGATCAAATCAGACACAGTTAATTAGCTGATTATACGATTTCATTCTGTAACTAGAGTTATACCATAAGTGAAATTTTCTCTACTATATAAAGAGGAATTCTAATCATTTGTAAGCATCATTATTCACCGAGACAAAAATAATATAATTATTCCCTTCTTACTTGTGTTCTTGTTCGTCAATCTATACCATCTTTATTGTTCTTGCACTTATCAGCTCGAGGGTATCTAGACTCGAGGCTGAAGCCTTGTTTGAATATTGGTTTGATTTATTTCAAGTTTAATTCTGTCATTTACTTACGCTTTTATCAATTGGTATTGAGTGAAATCACATATCCTTAAAACCACAATATAAGTTTAATTGTTATTCAAATTTTAGGGTAAACATTATGATCATTTGGAACTTTTGCAATATTGTAAATATTTCGTGGAGTTGGATTAATTAAAAAAAAGTTGAGTATTGCTTTTTGATAGGGATAATACTGTTTTTTCTGAAAATTATTTAATATTTCTAACCTGAGTACAAGTTATAATGCTTCATTTTGTTAAGAGTAAGAAACAATTAAAAAGAATAAAAGAAGTAAGAAACAAGGGTTAGTTTTTAAAAAGTGTCGTTAGTATAATTTTGGTCAATTTTTATGTTTTTATAGGTATTTAGTGTAGATGAATCTCAGCCACTAATTATTTTATACCCCACATGGCGTAATATAAAAGGCCATTGAATATTACTTGAGGTAATAGTACTTGACTGGATGTTTTTCCCGTCTGTAGTTGCTAATATAAACATGTTTTCTTGTAAAGAAAACTTATTTGTTCCTAAAATAAAAGAAGAAAAAGCATATTCTCTATAAATTGTTCCAATACCAAATCCATACATTCATCGAGAAAAAACTGAACAAAGAAAAAAAATAAAAACATAAACTAAAACATTTTTTCTATCCAAACGGCAATGGCTCCATAGTTTTTAAGAGGCAATCTTGATTTATTTACCTACCTTATAGTTACTCTTAGTTTAACTACAATCAAGAGATTGCACTTACCTTCTCTTTCCTATTAAGATTAATTCTTAGTTAATTGATGAGTTAGTTTGTTAGTTAGTTGTTAGTGGCCAACTGTATTAGCTGTATTATTTTTCTCCTTAGTTTTTACATAGGCGTGTATCTGAAGTATCAATATATCGAGATTTATTTTTCCATTTCTTTCTTCTCCTTCTTCTCTCTTCTTCTTCGCACAATTGCTGCATCTAGAAACTTCTACTGAATCTCCATTGGAGCTCACCTCGAGCTCACCTCCAATTGGCTCTCTAAGTTTGATATGGCATCAGAGCTTAGGAACTTCATCTCTGATAATTATTGTTCTGCTTTAGATCGACCAATTCTCTGATTCTACTCGACAAATGAAAATCTAAATTCGAGTCATTTGAGATTCGTCTATTGCGATTCATAATTTTCAGTTGTAAATTATTATTTTTGTAACAGCTCGGTCGGTCGTTACGTAGATCAGCATTATTATTTACTATTGCCTCGTCATAGCTTGGTTAAAGTATTTTTGATGTGTTAGAGTTGGTAGGCTCGGAATTGGAATAATTATAGTGAGAATTTAGTCATTTAGTCTTTAAAAATAGCCTTAGAGTTGGAAAAGTCAACTACTGGTAAACGACCTTGAAACGCGGATTTTAGGGCTCGGACAGCTTCGTTAGGTGATTTGGGACTTAGGAGTGGGTTCGAAATATTTTTATGAGGACCGGTATAGAATTAGGCTTGAATTGGCGAAAGTTAGTTTTTGGAAATTTCCGGTCGTCAGTGGAAATTAGGCTATCGGGGTCGGAATGGAATTTCGACAGTTGGAACAGGTTCGTAATGTCATTTTGGATATGTCTGCAAAATTTCAGGTCAATCGGAGTTGTTTTGGATAGTTTCGGCATCATTGGTAGATTTTAGAAATTTTAAAGTTCTTAGGCTTGAATTTGATGGATTTTGGTGTTTTGATGTTATTTTTAGTGTTTCAGGAGTGCAACTAAGTTTGAATGATCATATATGAGGTGTTGGTATGTTTGGTTGGGGTCCCGTGGGGCTCGAGATGGTTTTGAGTGGTTAACGGGGAGTTTGTAGTGCTTGTGTTGCTGCTGAAGTTGCTAGTGCTGGTGTAACCGCACATGCGGATGGGTCATCGCAGGTGCAGGCCTGCAGGAGCGGAAGAAGGCCCCGCAAGTGCGAGATTTGGCCAGCCAGGGAAAAGGTCGCAGGTGCGGATAGGGGGCTGCACCTGCGAAGTCACAGGTGCGGAGTTAGGCCATTTAATGAAAAGTCACAGGTGTGGTCCGCGGGTGCGAGTATGAGGCCGCAGGTGCGAAAAGCCTGGACAGAAAGTATAAAAAGGAGACTTCGCGATTTTTAACCCTTTTTTCACCATTGTTGTGCGGGTACCGAGGTTTTTGAGGGATTTTGAAGAGGTAAATGTTGGTTCATCATTAAGGTAAGCTTTTTGGACTTAATAACTCGATTATATGTGATTGGAGACTTTATATCAATGTTTAATTATGAAAATCAGTAGGAAAAAAGGGGAGTTAGGGCTTGAGATTATGAGACCTTTAGGGGTCGATTTGAGGGGTCAAACGAACTCCGATTTTAACGCTCTTTATATGTACGAACTTGTGAGATGATGGAAAACATTTTGATATAAAATTTTTCGAGTTCCGCACGGGCCCGAGGGTCGGGTTTTGACCGATTTCGGGTTTTGTGATCAAAATCAATATTTTTCAATTGGAATTCATTCCTTTAGCATAATTTGGTGATAAAATCTGAACTTGGTAGATTTGGAGCATTCGAAAGTGGATTCTAGAGGCAAGCGTATTGGAGCAGTAGCTGTCTTGTTCGTTAGCAGCAGCTTTACGGGATTTCGAGGTAGCTGTTCATCGTCCACAACTTCTCCATTTCCCTTCCTTATTTAGTTTTAGCATTTCATTCCTAGACTTTGTTTAAGACACTAGTAAAGTTAGTTTTATTTCATAGATGCTCGTGACCATGTTGACCCCAGTCTTGGGAGGTTTTGTTTAGAGTTGTTTAGACTATTATTGGGGCGCTAAGACTTAAAGAAAATTATTCAATGCGATGTTTGCTGTTTATTATCGAATTGTGAATTATTATAATAGAATAAATGCATAGTAATGTGATGGTTGGCTAGCCTAGTTCCACGATAGGCGCCATCACAGCCTGTTAGGATTTGGGGTCGTGACAAGTTGGTATCAGAGCCCAAGGTTGCATAGGACTCAACGGTCATGAGCAGGTTCAGTAGAGTTTTGCGGATCGGTACAGAGACATCTGTACTTATCTTCAAGAGGTTGCATAACTCTTAGGAAACGTCTCTATTTTCTTGAACTCTTTCATGCTAATCTATTAATTCTTGAAATCTAAACTCATGTTGTTTCATTCTCTCACAGATGGTGGGGACACACAATACCGATCAGGGTGACCAGATACCATCCAGACCCATAAGGGATCGGGGCCGTGGTGGAGTTAGGGTACCAGCCCGCGCAGCAGCTGGGACAGTACCACAGGATCCCCCTATCGTTCAGGATCAGGTTCCCGCCGATGGTGCTCCAGCAGGACAGGCTCAGGCACCAGCTGTGCCTATGGATATTCCGGGTCTTCAAGAGACCCTAGCTCAGATATTGACGATGTGTACCAGTTTGACTCAGGAAGCCGCTACGTCTACTATTGCCACTATAGCTCAGGCTGGGGGAGGCGTTCAGAATCTAGCTGCCCGGACACCTGAGTAGGCTGTACAGGGTATTCAGGCACCAGGGGTAGTCCCAGCCCAGCCGGTTGCCTCAGTTCAAGACTATGTGGTTCCTGCTATGCTTGAGGATGAGCAGCGCAGGCTGGAGAGGTTCAGCAGACTTCAGACTCCGACTTTTAGTGGTACAGAGGGCGAGGATGCCCAAGGGTTTCTAGATAAGTGCCAGAGGATACTACGTACTGCGGGTATCTTGGAGACCAACCGGGTCTCATTTTCTACATTTCAGTTTGCTGGTGCTGCTTTCACTTGGTGGGAGGCATTTGAGAGGCGTAGGTCGGTTGGTTCAGCACCACTCACCTGGAAGCACTTCTCCACGCTCTTTTTGGAGAAGTATATTCCTCATTCCCACAGATAGGAGCAACGCAGAGAGTTTAAGCAGTTGTGCCAGGGAGAGTTGTCAGTTACTCAGTACGAGATGAGATTTTTCGAGTTGGCTAGACATGCTTCGGAGTTAGTCCCTACTGACAGGGAAAGGATTAGGAGGTTTGTAGATGGTCTCATGTATCAGCTTCGGAATTTGATGGCCAGGGAGAGTGTCTGAAGCTACATTTGAGCAGGTAGTTGACATTGCTTGGGACATTGAGTCGGTTTGTAGGCAGGAGCGTGAGGAGAGGGAGGCCAAGAGGCCTCGAGGAATAGGTAGCTTCAGTAGTGCCCCTTCTAGAGGGCAGTTTCAACACAACATAAGTCGTCCATTTAGACCTCCACAACCAGTTTCGCCAGCTTACAGTGGTGTATCTGCGGGGCAGGGTCCTCGCAGATCTCATCAGGGTCGTTCATCTTTTAGTGCCCTTCCAGCTCAGAGTTCCGCCCAAGCATCATCTTATCAGGGTTCTTCTATGCATGGTTCATTTGGTGGTTATCATGGTGGCAGGGGTTCTCGTCAATTTTCATCTCCAGCTCCAGGTGGTTGTTATGAGTGTGGAAAGTTCGGACATGAGTGGAGGCAGTGTCCCCATCTTCCTGGTAGTTCATCTCAGTAGAGGGCTCAGCCGTCGACTTCAGCCCCAGTCACTTCACCACATACTCAGACAACCAGGGGTGGTGGTCAGGCAGCTAGAGGCCGCCCTAGGGGGGGTCGAGCAGGTGGAGGCCAGCCACGTATTTATGCACTTCCAGCTAGGCCTGACGTTATGGCCTCAGATGCGGTTATTACATGTACTATCTCAGTTTGTCACAGTGATGCGTTTCCACGTACTCGTATGTTTCATCTTATTTTGCCCACTTTTTGAATATGCCCCGTGAGTCTTTAGTTACGTATGTTCATGTTTCGACTCTGGTGGGCGATATTATTATTGTGGACCGTGTGTATCGGTCATGTCTTATATCTATTGGGGGTCTGGAGACCCGAGTGGACTTGGTGTTACTCAGTATGGTTGATTTTGATGTAATTCTGGGCATGGATTGGTTATCACCATGTCATGTTATCCTTGATTTTCACGCTAAGACCGTGATCCTAGCTATGCCCGAAGTTCAAAGAGTTGAGTGGAGAAGGTCTATAGAGCATGTGCCTAGTAGAGTGATTTCTTATTTGAAAGCTCAACGTATGATTGAGAAAGGGCGCGAGTCTTATCTTGCTTTTGTGAGGGATGTTACTAGTTAGACTCCTTCTATTGATTCTGTTCCTGTAGTCCGTGATTTTCTGGACGTATTTCTTGCAGACCTGCCAGGCATGCCACCTGACAGGGATATTGATTTTGGTATTGACTTGGTGCCAGACACTCAGCCTATCTCTATTCCACCTTACCGCATGGCACTAGCGGAGTTGAAAAAATTGAAGGAGCAACTTCAGGAACTCTTAGATAAGGGGTTCATTCGGCCTAGTGTGTCGCCTTGGGGTGCGCCGATGTTGTTTGTGAATAAGAAGGATGGTTCGATGCGCATGTGCATTGATTACAGACAGCTGGATAAGGTTACAGTGAAGAACCGGTATCCTTTGCCTCGTATTGATGACTTATTTGATTAGCTTCAGGGAGCTAAGGTGTTCTCTAAGATTGACTTGAGGTCTGGGTATCACCAGCTGGCGATTCGGGATTCTGATACTCCGAAGACTGCTTTCAGGACTAGATATGGTCATTATGAGTTTCTGGTTATGTCATTTGGGATGAACAATACCCCAGTCGCGTTCATGCAATTGATGAACAGTGTGTTTCAGCCTTACCTTGATTCGTTCGTCATTGTGTTCATTGATGACATCTTGGTTTATTCTCGTAGCCAGGAAGAGCATGCTCAGCACTTGAGGGTTGTGTTACAGAGGTTGAGGGAGGATAAACTTTATGCAAAATTCTCCAAGTGTGAGTTTTGTCTTGGTTCAGTAGATTTCTTGGGGCACGTGGTGTCTAGTAAGGGTATTCAGGTTGATCCGAAGAAGATTGAGGCGGTGCAGAGTTGGCCCAGACCATCCTCAACTACTGAGATTAGGAGTTTCCTTGGTCTGGCGGGATGTTACTGTCGCTTTGTGGAAGGATTCTCTTCTATTGCTTCACCTTTGACCAAATTGACCCAGAAGGGTGCTCCATTCAGATGGTCCGATGAGTGTGAGAAGAGCTTTCAGAAGCTCAAGTTAGCATTGACCACAGCTCCGATATTGGTTTTGCCTACTGGTTCGAGTTCTTACACAGTCTATTGTGATGCTTCTAAAGTTGGCTTGGGAGCGGTATTGATGCAGGACGATAGGGTGATTGCCTACGCATCTAGACAGTTGAGGTGCACGAGAAGAATTACCCAGTGCACGATCTTGAGTTAGCTGCCATTGTTCATGCCTTAAAGATTTGGCACCACTACTTGTATGGGGTACAATGTGAGATTTTCATTGACCATCGTAACTTGCAGTATCTGCTGAGGCAGAAGGATTTGAATTTGCGGCAGAGGAGATGGTTGGAGATTCTCAAGGATTATGACCTTACTATTTTGTATCACCCAGGGAAGGCCAATATAGTGGCCGATGCTTTGAGTCGCAGAGACGAGAGTTTGGGGAGTCTAGCTTACCTTTCAGCAGCAGAGCGACCTTTAGCACTTGATGTTTAGATTTTGGCATGTCATTTGGTGAGATTGTTGTCAGACCCTCCGCGGGTATTAGCTAACATGGCTTCCCGGTCTTCTCTTTATGATCAGATTAGAGCTCGTCAGTATGATGACTGACACTTGTTAGTTCTTCAGGATAGAGTCCGTCGGGGTGATGCCAGGGACGTGACTATTGGTGATGACGGTGTTATGAGGATGCAGGGACAAATTTGCATGCCCAATGTGGATGGGCTTCGAGAGCTGATATTAGCAGAGGCCCACAGCTCGCGGTATTCCATTCATCTGGGTGCCGCAAAGATGTATCAGGATCTGAGACATTAGTATTGGTGGAGGCGGATGAAGAGAGATATTGTTGAGTATGTATCACGGTGTCTCAACTTCCAGCAAGTCAAGTATGAGCACCAGAGACCAGGTGGATTACTTCAGAGGTTAGATATTCCGGAGTGGAAGTGGGAGCGGATCACTATGGACTTTGTAGTTGAGATTCCACGGGCTTTGAAGGGTTTTGATGCTATTTGGGTCATTATGGATAGATTGACCAAGTCCACGCATTTCATTCCTATTGGTAATTCTTATACTTCAGAGCGATTAGCTGGTATTTACATTAAGGAGATTGTCTGATTGCATGGTGTTCCGGTTTCTATTATTCTGACAGAGGTACTCAGTTCACATCTCAGTTTTGGAGGGCCGTACAGAGAGGTATGGGTACTAATGTAGAGTTGAGCACTGCATTTCATCCTCAAAACGACGGGCAGTCGGAACAGACTATTCAGATTTTGGAGGATATGTTACGGGCTTGTGTGATTGATTTTGGTGGTTCATGGGATCAGTTTCTGTCACTAGCAGAGTTTGCATATAATAACAACTACCAGTCCAGTATTCAAATGTCCCCGTATGAGGCTTTATATGGTAGGAAGTGTAGATCTCCGATTGGTTGGTTCGAGCCCGGTGAGGCTAAGTTATTGGGCACATATTTGATTCAGGATGCGTTAGAGAACGTGAAGTTGATTCAGGAGCGACTTCGCACGGCCAGTCTAGGCAAAAGAGTTATGCGGACCGTAAGGTCCGGGATGTGTCTTTTATGGAAGGTGATAAGGTACTGCTGAAGGTATCACCCATGAAGGGTTTTATGAGGTTCAGAAAGAGAGGAAAGATGAGTCCATGGTTTATTGGTCCTTTTGAGATGCTTCAGAAGATTGGGGAGGTGGCTTATAGACTTTCCTTGCCACCCAGCCTATCGAGTGTTCATCCGGTATTTCATGTGTCGATGCTCAAGAAGTATGTTTGTGACCCGTCTCATGTGTTAGACTTCAACACAGTTCAACTCGAGGGTGATATGTGTTGGTCGAAATCCCAATGCACACGCAAGTGTACGTGGTCGACAAGTAATATAGG